>JANDKE010000142.1:0-35413 GCA_027627275.1 Coprinellus aureogranulatus
TTCCAATGTCAACGGGCCCTCTTTTGCCCAAGCACCCGCCACCCTCTCCCTTGTCACATCTCGTTCTCAAGCTCAAGCACCCACCCCAGAATTAAGTGGGTCCCACCATAGCTGGCGGCGGATTTGACTCGACAGATTATCAAAATCCCTATTGAGATCGGTGTTATTCCTGTGCGTTTCCATGCGCGAGCTTCTTCACCTCTTCTAGAGCATCGCTGGAATTTCTCCGCTTGTGCACTCCTTGCCTCTGCCCGCTTCTTCGAGCGCATGCGCTCGGAGCGCCGTGGTGGAACGACGAGGACAAAGGAGACGACATTCACATGCACTCGCTCGGTCGGGACGGTCACCGGAGAAATCGCAGCCCTTTACTCCATCCTGCAACAGTCGAAGGTCTTCCTCGTCCACCCTAGCCCCCTTCTCACTTCATTGGCTTTCGTCCAGTCACAATCCAGGGGTTTGACAGAACGCTCGCTTCTCCCGTTAACCAAACCATGTATGAACAAAGCAGTCCTGCGATCTCTCTCCCTGCATCCTATCACCCGGGTAGCACGCCTGCCTGCCTTTTCGCATCGCTCTCGGGTCCCCTTTTCGCAGTCCTACACCCGCATGGGTGAATGTGGAAAGTTCAAGGCAAAGCGGCTGCTGTCGACCAGGCACACGACTACTGCACCCCTTCGGGACCGCTATAAATATGAAGTGCAGGCCATGCGACTCGGCGGCTGCGCGCGTGCCCATTTCCGAGACATCCAAATCGAGCGAGTGATCGTCATGCATGATATGGTCCCGCTAAGAGCACCTCGTGAACACCTAAATGAAGCAGAAACTTTGCTGCTTTCGTCTCGCGAAGAGCGAGAGACCAAGGTGTGCGACACCACAACTAGCGCAGGACTATTGCTATTTGATCAGTCTAGTGGTAGAATGAGGGGTGACGATGGACACCCTGCACGTTAACCGAGGTTAGCGCCAGGCAAGGGCACTGACGCGTCTCCATTGAGTTGAGCAGTCACAACGTAATTATACCAGTGATAGACTTTCCGTAAACTGGTACGTACACCCCCAGACTTATTCAAACCCATCTGACATACCCCGCATTCCCCTTTCCCCGCGCACTGCGGTTCCGGGATCTAGGCGCCTAATTCGATCGTTCCCGTGCGGCAGAAGCCCAAGTCCCCTTCACATATCCATCTCATCATCTGAAAACGCCCGTTTCGAGTACCCGAGCCGCTATATAGATTGCTTACTCCTTATCTGACATCGGATTGCCCAGGTAAGGATCGTTTCACGTCTATCTCTTCCTTGGCGGTACGTTTGTTGTCGCCACACGAGGGGCGAAGAGTGATGCTTGCCTCATCGCGAGGACTCGTCCCAATGCTTGGCTATTTATAACTCGCTGCACTTCTAATGAGAGCCATGGCGGTGACGCGCCTGAGCAGGGTGACTGACGTCGCGTGAGCGAATCAATTGAGAGGGGCAGCTCCGCCGGCTTGACGTGAGCGTTCGGGGAAGGTGTGGTGCTCAAATTCAGGTTTTTGCCCTCATTTAAACGGTAGATAAATTCTACTGGCCTCGCTGTACCTCACTGTTGAGTCGAAAGAAATTCTGAAGCCCCGAGCGTCGTTGGACGCTGGGCAGAAGCCAACACCGCTGATACCACCCAACCCTGTATCCGGTGAGCAAGGTCCTGTTCGCACTCACATGTTTGTGCTGCTCATACGATCGAGCACGCAGCTTAGACTACTGTTCATCTTCTCTCTGTAGTATCGAGCTCGGGAACCCTGTTTCGTAAGGACCCATGCCTTCGAGGACAACGATTGACCGATTAGTAACCCCTCCCTTCCCACACTCCTCCTTATCTCTCTCAAGCGCCTTCTTATTCTAGATCTGATAAGAAAGTAAGAAGTGCGCAATACCCTCCAGCTGTCGTCGACGCCGCGTCTCCACCCTCAAAGCATGCCTGCAGGTGTGCTATCGCGAGCTGCAGTTAAGAGTCGGTCCGACGTCGCGTCGGGTGATGCACTACGGTCATCATGGCGAGCGTGCATTCATTGCCAGAGAAACAGATATGACCTCCCCAATTCACCTGTATGTGGACGAGAAGCTTTTAATATCCCTTATCAGAACTTGGCTAAGCATTTGGAAGACGAACGATACGCTTAATGTCCACGCCGAGGCTGTTGAACAGCTTTACACCTTGCGCGAGAGCCAAGGAAGAGGAACAAGAAATGCGAGCTCCTTCGACTAACAATAGGCTCTGCAATCGGACTTCACTCGTTGCACACTGCGTCATACCTGTCAGAAAATACCAGGTGTCGTTTCACCTCGCGCTCGAGGTGGGATGAGATAAAGATAAGTAGATAAGTACGCCGAGCGCTCAAAGATATCGGGACGCCTCACAGCATTTTCCAAACAATGTTCCCTGTGTCGCTCTCTTCCTGAAGCGCACTACTCCGGCTGAGACTCCAACTACAGGCCAACAGCATTCCCAAGGCGCCCCACGTACGCATATTGCACCATTCCCGACAAGTTAGCGAACATTCGTAGAGTCAATCCAAGAAGAGATAAACGATAGCGTTTTAGCCTTTCACGTTTCCAGGCTGACATCACGATGACTTCTCATCATACATTACATACATCCAAACACCTGTTCCTATCCTCCGTTATCTCTTCTCCGTGACCCTCCTGCACTGTATATATACCAGAGCTATCTGTTGCGTGGTGACCCTCTTTTTGCCCCATACCACCCAGGGTAGGGTACGCTATCGGATTCCGCAGTGCACTCTATGATTGTCCATCCGCCTTTCTACTCCTCGTCCCACTTCGTGTCCTCCCTTCGCCGCTCACATCCTCGAGAACACCCTCGGATTCTCGCTCGCCATTCAATTCAACTTCATTGATCGACTACCCAACTCCCTCAACGGGTATTCAATTTGATAAGGTTTAACGTTGGACCTTCATTCTTTCGGCGCTCGCCAGTCTTATCAACGGACACGAAAGGTCGTCTGCGCCACACCGGTCGACCAAAGCAATGAGAACCCATCGGAGGAGTAGAAGGGGTTGAAGGGTACTGTCATGGTATGAGCCCACCGATAAGTCCATAATCTCTATATAATAATTAATCGCAGAACCATCAGCATATCCCCGCACCAACACGTTATGAATACAACCACGTCTTGCAGACGCCCCAAGCACGATGAAGGATGCATATCGTCGACGTCGCCATGTCCTTATCGCCGTCCACCACTGTGCTTCACCTCCTTGGGCGTCGTCGATCGGGACGGCAGGCTATCGATGCCCTCTACGATGACCGACTCCTTGGCTTTCGACTTGGCCTCCACCGCCCTCTGTGCTTGCTCGTCGTCGTCGTGGTCCTCTTCAGGGGCGTCACTCCATGCCCAGGCATCCGCGAACTCGCCCCTCCTCAATGCCGTCAGCCCGAACGATATGATGCACGCAGGACTGGGGAAGACAGAATGTGTCAGCGGATGTACGAGGAGGAGAGGGACAGACACACGACCGCAGCGTTGCAAGCTGACAACGCCAAACGCCTCTGCGGTCACATAACGTTGGTGCGGGAAGCATTGCGAATGCACAACGCTTCCCCGCAAGTGGGTTGCAGGGAGAAATATTCAATAGGGCTTACCTTGCAGGAGCCCAAACTCAACAATCACCCCATTTTCCGACTGAACGACGTGGCAGCGAGGGTGCTGTGACTGGGCAAAAGCACAGAAGGAAAAGATTTGTTGGAGCTCGTAAGGTGCGTCCATACACGCCCAAGGACGTGCATGGCAGCGACAATGGGAAACGAGACAAGGGAGACCAGTGGGAGGCGGTTGAGAGTGTGACGCGACCTCCAAGGCCAGCCATCACTCGCGGATCAGTGGCTGTACCCTGGCCCAAAGTGCGTTAAGAGTAGTGCTGCCGCGAGCTGATTTCGAGCTAGCTCGAGCTGATGGGAAATTGGAGTCCGACCACCTCGAGGTACCTCGAGCTGAGCTCCGATCAAGCTAGCTCGAGCTACCCGACCATTTTTGGAAACAGTCGGTTGAGGGTACGCTGAAGGGTCTCCCTGTCTACCCTACAGCAGGTTACTCGTGCCTGGACTCACCCAGGACATTCAGGGTAGGGTCTCCAGCCATTTCCGCCCGTGAATGCGGACCCGAATGGAGTAGGATCGCGGCAATGCAAGGTTCGGCTGGGTCCGATGTCAAGCAGTGTTCTGAGCAGCGGGGAGAGGGAAAGGGCATTACAAACGAGCCAAAACCCCACCCTCAACTCTCCACTGTGCCTCAGGGGTACTTCGAGTCACTGAATACCGAGTTATTTCACCATACCCTACCATTCAAGTAGAGAGGAAATGCGGGCTGGAGGTTCGACTGTTTTGGAAGTGTTCCCATCAAGGTAGCTCGAGCTCAACTCGAGGTGACGCAAGCTTGCCCCCAAATTCGGCACCTCGAGCTTGGCTTACCTCGAGCCAGCTTGAAATTGCGGCAGCACTAGTTAAGAGCGTCTCGCGCAGGCCTGCGTTAGGCCTAAACGATGCCATCACTCGCGCATCAGCAGCTGTGCACCATTTCCCAAAGTCGCTTGAGAGCGTCTCGCGAAATCCGAGGGTAACAGAACGACTTGTGTAGTAGCCACTGCTTCGCATGGCTTGTTACGAGTCCGGATCTTTTGGGGCACAATGCCTTATCCAGCATAACTGTCTCACTATACTGTAGGTGTTAGCAGGGCACGTAAATAGCAGACATTAAGAACTTGTTACCCTTGTATTTAAGATCACCAAGTGTTAATATATCACCTTCAAAATCAGATGACTGACCTGTGGTCATACCATCGTGATACCACACTTGGTGATCCCTCACAATTCGAGAAGTGAAATGTGATCCTCCAAAGTATATCAGTCCAGCTAACTTGTATTCTCTGACATTGCCTTCGAGCTCTGTTGGTATGGATAAAAGTAGGCTAACTTCAATATGCTCATGTCTAGCAAAAGAAACAGAGATAATATGATCATTACTGCCCATGAGTTTCACCCTGGAATCTAGCAATTGGTTACAGCTGCGACAAGTCGCACTGCCTTGGTTAACAATGGAGGTCCCTGGGGTTATCCAAGATTGGATGGATAAGCCTTCACCATCCACATTGAGTTGGAAGTTTGTAGTATGAATAAGTCGATTTAGATGACCAAGCTCAGTGCATGCTTGGCACACTTTCACAGATTCATAGACTGGGCCTATGGATGCAAACATATACTCGATCAAATTTTGCACACTAGCATATTCACCAAATGCAAAATGCTCTGGTGCCAAGGCTTCCATATCTAATCTCCACTGTTCACGTGCTACTTCAAGTGTGTTTCTTCCAGCTCGAAAAGCTTCAAATCCTATCTGTAGAGCTTGAGTAGTTTCAGGAATGTGCACAGATGCAAAGTAGTGTGACCACTTTGGAGGGTCACTAAGCCATATACTATAAAGCACACAAAGGATGGAGTCATATGCACAGCTATTATTCTGCCATTGTGAGCCAGGAGGAGAGTTAGTATATGTTTCAGTCATCTCAACATCATCTGACTGCTCCACCATTTGCACATCATTTGTGTGTTCCTCAATCTTTGAATTAACTCTGAGTTTTTTGAGATGTGGCATATTGCTTTCAATGCTCTCTACCCTCCGTTTCAGACTACTAGACCCTACAGCAGAGACAAACAACTTGAATGGGTCGAGCTTTGTAGTACCTTTCTTTTCTTTCTGGTGACTCACTTCGCTCTCAAGTAGCTGCCACTCCATATGTGGAGTATCATCTTCTACCCAAGGTCTGTCTATACTCCAGCGTAGTGATCTATGTATGTCCTCCGGTACATAGTCCTTACCCTTCCATGCACGGAATGAGCTGATTAACTCTTTTCTATGAATACCAAAAATATCTACAGGTAAGNCACCATTATATCGCGTATCTGTTATTTCATCTAAAAGAGCAAGCTCTCTGAATTCTTGCCTTTGTCGTCCTGAAATGCCATTCATAACAATGCTTGGTGAGAAATCTCGTAGCAGCAAAGTCCCTTCAGCACATGTGCCACGTGACAGTGCAGTATACATTGACTGGTGGCTAGTACAAGCCTGTAAATCAACCACATTGAACTCTCTTGTTTTCCCTTGAGATGCAAAATCAGTCATGGCAAAGTTAGGCAGCATTTCTACTTGTGTACGGTTAATCAGAACCTTTGTTCCACCGCGCAATGAGCAGACAAGTTGGTTTGTGGTAGTTGGCAATAAGGGGACCACATTCTTTGGCAATCCACTAAGCTTTATCTCGAATGGTGGTTTGACCAGTTCAACAAATATGGTCTCTAGCGTTGGTTGGCCTTTTGAGCCCAATACAGACTGCCAGCTATAAACTGTCGCCTCCTGCCCATTTGTAATGCCAAGTTCAGTTGCACTGTTGTTACGGATCAATACAGGCATACCAATACATACACCCAACCTACCAGCAACATGTTTACTAGTGGTTGAAGGCATCTGTGACCACAAGTCCTTTTGCATAGTCTGGTTGATTACATGTACTTGACTCTTTCTCTTAACTCGAGATCTGTCTGACTCACCAGATTGAATAGCTATACAATCTTCAGAGTAAAAATGTGAGAGCTCTTGATTGGACTCAGATGCAAATCGTTTAGAGCCAATATCATTCATGGTGTCTTTGAGAAGGTTCCTTGTGGTAATAACTGAGACATTCCGGAATTCAGGACTGCAAATAGATGAATGTCCAGGCAAATTTGATGAGATGCGAGAACGCAAGAAATGAATATCATCCCAAGTGCAATCTTTATATCGCATATTCTCTAGCATAGTTCTGAACGCCTCGTCACCCTTCTTTACTTGTCGCATATTTTGCTTAAGCATGACTACTGTTGTAAACTCATGCCATATAGATTGGCCAATCAACTCCTTCTGCTTGTTCAAATTGCCTGGAGCATATTTGATATGACCATACAATGAGGTTGGCTCCCCCCCAACTGCAGGTGGTAGCTGTGCGAAATCACCAACAAGTATCATATTAAGGCCACCAAAGGACTCTTCTGGATTGTTGAGTACACGACACAGCTGAGCACTAATGCGATATAAGTCTCTGCAGCTCAACATTGAGATCTCATCAAAAAAAACGTAATCAACACCTGTGAGCCTGTCATTGACAGCTGCCAGATTTGCCTTGTCTGCTTTGTCATTGATTCCAAATGCAGAATGATAGGTTATTCCTCCAAGCAAGGCTGCAGCACTACCAGTTGGTGCAACAACAATAAGTCTGTATGACTCCTTACGCAAAGCAAAGAAGTACGATAAAGCTTTTAAGACCTGAGACTTTCCGGTTCCTCCCATTCCACCAATGTACATATGCAGCACCTCAGAATAAGGATCAGTAGCATGGTTGGCAACAATGCGGAATGCCTTTTCTTGCTCATAATTCAAGTTAAACTGTTTGATACTTTTAGCCACAAAAAGTAGGTGCTCTTCATTGTCAATAGTGAAGCCTTTAAGTAGATATGACTTGTCCGCAATAAGGACACTCCCATCTGACTGCTTATTACCTTGGTAATGCTTCCTCCCTTCACGTATTGAGGGAATGTTATTGGCTTTTGCATTTGCCACCTCAAGGCGCTTATTTTGTACCAAGCCTCTCCAATGTGAAGGTGGCATATTAGCAAGACTCTTACTGTTCCTCTTTTCTGTACTTCTAAAGGTGTTCTGATCCCATCCAGCATTATGAAGCACTGCAGTCATATCTTGAACCTTTCGGAGTCTATCCATCTCAGTAGTGCTGAGGGTGCCATTTTCAAGAGCCTCAAGTTCAAGACCTTCCTCTGCAAGAGTCCATTCAGGAGCATGTATGCCTTCCTCAGGCTCTTCAAAGTCAATTCCATGAAGGCCATTTCCACACATTCCAGCAGATTGGCGCATTTGTGCTCGGTAGTCATCTCTTGCATCAAGGCATTCATATTTTAAATTGATATTGCTCATAAGTTGAGTATACCGCTTTGGAAAGTCATAGTTCACAAATGCATCATGCCAACTTCCATGCCCACCACGCAGATCTAATCCACTTCTCCATGGCTTAAAAAGGCTAAGCATTGCAATTGCATAATCACCTTGGTCTCCTACGTCACGCCTGGGTAATGCTGGGCCTAATATATTGGGTACAATCCTACTTACATTTCCGCAGTTGATTCGTAGTGCATGTGTTGCCGAGAGAGGGTGGTCATCTTTGAATGCGTACATGCCTTTGGATAGCTGACCATCATTACTTCTGGGTATTGCCACCCGCGTACACCTCTGGATGAATTCATACACACATAGCTCTTCCACCTCATATGGACGGTATATATAGTCATATACTAATGATAGGCCAACATACTGACCATCCTTTTTCATTAGCATCAGTTTGTCAGAGGAGTCATCATGTGCCTCTTCTGGAAAGGCTCTCCGAGCTTCTAGCATATACTGTTTCCAAAACATTGGCTTAAATGTGTGACTTGTATAGTGATCAGGGTTGCCTAGTAGATATAAAGATATCATGGGCGCACCCATCTCCATCTTTGCAGAAACAAGATTGACTATTCTAGTCATAAGACGTCTTGCCTTCTCCTTTGCTTTCATATCACCAACAAGGATCTCTGTGCTTTTTGAGATAATGGATTGAATAGCATCATAGAGCACATGAGTTTTAAGTCCTTGCTTGGTAATGTAATCTGTGACATAGACAATGACTGCCTTAACAGCAGTCCCTGACATAAGACAGGTAACATCTGTGTTACAGCCCATAATAAATGTTGTGACTCTGTTGACAAAATTAACCCAAGCTTCACCCTTTTTCATAGCAAGAGCTCCAGTAGCTGGATCAACCTTAGTCTCAGCATGCAAGGGCCGAGGAAATCTTGCCCTACACTGTTTGAATCTATTATCAGTGCATGCTCGGTATACCATCTTCTTACTCGCTGATCCATCAAGGTTAATATACCTCTGACATGAGTGAACATTAGAGCGCAAGAACACAGTATCAAAACGGTAAAGGAAGTAGGACCACCATCCTCGTCTAGACGCGCAGTATTTGCAATCACATAGCTGTGTCTCAAGTTCATATTCATTCATATCGCAATCACAATCCTGATCCACATGGTCTAGATCAATCTCATTGTGTTGCAATTCAGGCTGAATGCCACTACATTTGCCAGATGGAGGTGGAATCGGGAGAGTCTCTACCTCTGAATAGTTGGCACTACCTTCAATCTCATCAGCTCGCTCAGATACTTCAGCTTGTGATCCAGTAGAGAATTCGCCACAATGAGTCGATTCAAGCCATTCTACTACAGCCTTTTGCCATACTAAATCATTCATGATTCTCTGCCTCATTTGTTGAGGACTGAGGTTGCCTTTCAACCATATGAGCATATGTATGTGTAGTGTTAGTCTGCCCTGCTGCTCTACAGTAGCATAGTATGCTGAAACATCACCAAATATACCTCTAGCATCAATGCCAAAACCCATCAAACTGACAATAAATACATTCACCATGTAATGAAAAAATCGAGCAGCTGCAACAGGGTTGCGGCATATTTTTAACAGACGCTCTTTCTCAGGCCCTATATCTGGAGTGAACTTCTCATTATCTGAGGCAAAGTATATACAAAGAGGATGCTTTGTATCTACAGGTGCCATTGTAAAGTACCATGATGGACTGCCCTGGCTTGCTACAAGTGACCATACCTCATTGCGCATATTTTTCTTAGCTGTTATTGAGCCACTAACATTGGACATAACACAGTCTAGATCCTGTACAACTTTCCAGCATTGCTTCTCCATATCCGTCTCTGCCTTAACTATCTCGCCATTGGCCATACGTGTAGCAAGTGCTTGAAGAACTTTGGGATCGACTGAAAGGAGGCGATTGGTGATCTCGTTAAAGTTGGCTCTGTCAGCTACTATCCTTCCTGCTGTAGACGCTGCTCCCATTTGCTCATGACTAAAGGCAATAAAAGGAAAGTTGGGATCCTTCTGAAAACGTTTGTCATGATACATGAGAAGTCGGCGTTTGTGCATTTGATTTGACAATCCATCAATAGATCCAATTCCTCCAAGCCCATAAGGGAACAACCAGGGAAACATTTGTGGATATAGCTGGGGGTTGTTCCACATTGATACTAACTCGAGCCGACCTACATTTAGGAATCTACCTTCATTATTGAGATGGTGTACAGCTCTCGCTTTGAGTTTCCGTATAGAGGCAGTCTCAATATCACAAGCTGTTATGCCATGTACAGTGAAGGGACACTCACCCTCTTCAGTTCCATCTTCATCTTCCATATCAAATACACTGGTGTTTTCGGCTGACTTGTTGCCTACCTTAGGAATATATTCAACAGTGACAGGTGGAACATCCTCAGGATACGAGTTCAGATTGTTATAAGATATTGCTATATTTGCATAGTCTGAATGGTTTAGCTTTAACCATTGCAGAGCTCGAGCAACATGGTTTCGTCTTACAAGAAAGGGTGTCCGTTTGTAAGTGCTGGCATCAGGCCGGGTGGGCCCAGTAAAAAGAATTGCTAGAACTTCCTCAATGTCCACTCTTGGAGGAGGTAAGATATCATATATCTGTGGAATAGGTGATTCAAACGCAACAAAGTTCGCTTTCATCTTTCTCATACCTGTTGATACTTTGGCCCAGCATACAGTATGCCGTACTCTAGCAATGAGGAGTCTTTCAACATAGCGCAGTTCAGATAATTCTTTAGGTACAGTACCAAGCCAGAGACCATTAGCCAGAGCATATTTGGGTACAGCACCTTTCCGCAAAGAAGCTCGACAACCATTGCAAACTTTGTCACAGGTCTCATCAAGGACTGGTCCATTGTATCCTCCTACAGAATCGCTATCGCTGTTCCTCTCTTTTTTAGCGCATCCTTCACGCACCAAAACATCTAGATGGCCTTTTATTGACTTGAGCTTGCTCAATTCCTTTAATGGTGTTAACATACCACAGACTGCACAGCCGGCTTCCTCAAACATGGCTGGCTCAAAATTAGCACAAGCTCGGGCAGCTATCTCAGTCTCAACATCAGGATTGAGTGGTTTTGGAGGGAAGGGCACATTCTTAGTCTCTTCATGTATAAACTGTAATGGTTCCCCACTATTACCAACAGCCACGGCTTTCCTCCTCTTCTTGCTAGGCAACAAATGTGGTTTCCTTTTGACATTGGTATCATTAGGGTTCTGCTCCATATCACTCTTGCGAGCCTCTTTTTGCTTTGCACGATAGAGTCTATTACGAGCATTGCTCTGCATCTGTTTTCCAGGTATGATCTCCAATGCTGCTACACAGTCTATGCAGGCATCACATTTGTGAGCCTGCAGAGCAGTGTCAATGTCAGCCCTTTTTGCACGAGCAGGAAGTGTCACTCCATGGTGCAACAACACCTCCCTTGCAGTTGTAATTGTTAGAAGAGGACTCAGAAGGCTCAAGGGTGATGATATATACACAGGGTCTTCTAATCCACCAGGAACGAAGTTCAGACCAGCTGCTGGTCCATATGAAGTAAACTTCAAAGCATAGTTGGCAAACATGGATGACTGGTGTGATGAGACAATATACTCATCAATAGATGAGGTAAAAGGGATCGTATATGCAGGACCACCGCCAACAGAAGGGTTTAACAAACCTGAATTTTCATCATACTCATGTTTGCTCATAGTAGCAGTCTCATCACATTTTTGTTGAGTTGAAGTAGTCATGCTACTCTGTGGTATAGCGAACGACCCATGACCAGGCTTAACGGAATACACACTCTGGGATGGAGTAGCAACAGACCCACTCTGGGGCATCCCACTCTGGGGTATAGTAATAGACCCACTCTGGGGCATGGTAATAGACCCACTCTGGGGCATGGTAATAGACCCACTCTGGGGCATGGTAATAGACCCACTCTGGGGCATCCCTCTCTGGGGTATAAAGATAGACCCACTCAGGGGCATCCCGTTTGGGGGTATCCCGTTTGGGGGCATGAAGGCAGACCCACTCTCGAGTGTGTTTGACCCACCATTGGAAATCACATCAGACCCACACTGGGGCGAAGTATTCAATCCAATGTGGAGCATCCTAATAGTAGGTCTGTCAGTATCACATAGCACACTCATCAAGATGTCATACCTAGAAGGTTGCCCCCGGCCAAGAACATTGTAAGCAGCTGAATGCAGAAGACCACAGAGCACAGGACCATTGCTGCCTAGCGGATCGCTTTGAGAGGCGAAAAGCCTCAGAGCAGCAAATGGTGGTGACAGATAAGCAGCCATTGTGCTTCGAAAGTCTGAACAGTGTTGATGGGGGTAGTACTGGTACTGATAATAGGCAAGGCTAGCGAGAGGGTGCGAGCCAGAGAGGGACGATGGTGGTGGTATGGAACAAAGCGATGATGCGTTGCGTCGTGGCACCCGTGGAATTGGCCCCATCAGATTATATAATCACCGGCTGTTCCGCCATTCCTCCGGCATGTCCCCCACAGGCCTACTTGCACGAAAAGACACATTTCAGAGCATTTCCATTGACAAACTGGTTGTCATTAATATACAGCGAATAATACTACTACAGCTATCCCGCTATGAGAAAAGACCCAGTGAGTTTCGGTCCTCACCCAGGCTCTCCCCAGCGTTCAGGATATCGGGCACTTTGTCGAAGCGTCTTCGAATGCGGGACATCCTGGTATAAGAAAGGTAAGCAAGTTGCAATGAATATACCTGCATAGGACTTACCTATCAGAGTCGTAGTCGCACCCCATAGCCTTCGAGACCCGATCCACCACCCTACCCCTTGGACTTCACTTCCCTTTGCTATCGCTCTTTTCTACCCTTGAGCCCCTCGCGTTCGTCCCTAGGTTTAAGGTGAGCGTGTTATGCGCTCGTACCGAACGCAGAACCCTCGCCTACGCCGTAGTTACCCGCATCGTTGTGTCCCAGGGCAGGGTGACTTTCTGAGGCTCTCGCCTCCCTCTCTTGCATGCGTGCCGGCCGAGGCTTGTCGGTGCCTTCGCAACCTGATATCCTGGGCTTGGATGAAGTCTCGACTGAGGGGAATGTCACGGCTTGTCAATATGCCCGTGTCGACGCTCCGGGGAGCTATGCAGTTAAACAAAGGTCAGTACGCTGTACACCCAATCCTAGGCGTGCAGAACTCACCTGTGATAGTCCTAGGCACCCTCCCGAGTGCACTATCTCCCTGCCAAGCCCAACACCGTTCTCCCCCTCCCATCGGCGACCCTTCTCACCCCTCAGGCACACCACGGTGCTCCCGAGCCTCACGAGGCGCTAGCGAAGCTAGAAATACGAAGGTGAGTCTCAAACATTCGGTCCCATAGACAATGAACTTACTTCGAGTTCGTTTGAAAGCCCTGAGGAGGGTAGATATGACCAGTGGAGGTAAGTAAATATAGGCTGACTTGAAGAGTAAGCGATGAGCTTACCTCATTTCCAGGCGGCTCCTCGTCATAACCCGCGGGCGTTCGTAGGCGATCACGGGCCCTACAACGCGACGCTGACCTGAATACACGAAGGTAAGCTTCCGGTAATCGATCCAATCGACGGCAAACTCACCTCTCGGTTCGCAGCCCCGACGTGAGATTCTCCAGCTATCCATGCACGCACGTACGCACGTAGTTGGTGCGTGCTCTAGCTCGCCCATGCGACCTCTCCTGCCGGTCTCTGATGCGAGGCTGTGATGCCTGGATGTGGTCGCTGGGGGTCTTGGGGTCATCGAGGAGCTTGCACGAGAGCTAGTTTGCCTGCATCGTCATCCACTGGTGAGCCTCATCCTCGCGCACGAGCAAATCAGGGGAACTATGCTTACCTTGCCCTTGGTACCTTCTACCCTCGCCAGACGATGCTCGCTCCATCCCCCCTCCACCTCTACTCGTCTCACTCGGCGCAATGCTGCATGTCGTCAGTCGTAGGCCGTTCTCCTCGCTTTCTGCTAACACGTTCCATTTCCAGGTGTTTCGACTCGAGTGGTGTCTCGGGCATTTGGAATGCTTCTGTTTCGGCGGCGTCGCGTTGGGTACAGGCGGATGCGAGGCGGGAGCGGCGGATGAGGGGGAGAAGGTCGTGCCTGTTGTGGGAGGGAGAGTGGGTGGGCGACAGCGGAGTTGGGTGGAAGCAGGAAGAGAGCAGAGGGAGGAAAGGATAAGGAGGGAGAAAAGAGGGAGTAGGCGAGTGTGCGGCGACAGGACGGGAAGAAATCGACTGCGCCGCTCATGACGTAAGCCGGTCCAGACAGGCCTCCTCACGGTGAGCATCAAGCGACGTCACCAACTCGCCGTGGTCTCGAGAGGGTATTCGGAGGGAGCAAAAGCGATAATAAGAGCTACTATTTTATCAAGAGTACATTTGGGAAACATTAAGAGAGCAGAGGGAACAGAGGATTCGGATAGAGTACAGGATACCGGAGGTGTATGGCTGAGACAAGGAAAATCCAAATAATGTAGTCGTAGAAATGGGGAGAGGTGACGATAAAGGTACGGAGGGGGTCAACACAACAGAGTCCTGCCTTTGCCAAGTGGCGACGCCTTCGTTCCCTCAACTCTCACTTCTCCACCACATCGCCTTGGACTCCGTTTGGTATACGTCGGTGAGCTGGTTGGGTGGAGTGGCGAGGTCCAACACGATGCTCAACGCGATGGTGAAGAACATGGCGGCGAGATGGGCAAGAGGCATTGCGACGCCGGGAGGTGTGGCGCCGTCTAAGCATGGTAGCGTGTCGGTGAGTCGGCACGGGGAAAGAGGAACGCGATGGAGGTGGATCGGGAATGGGGAAAGTGGAGGCGACAACGATGGGGAGAGACTAGGCTGATGGGGACGAAGTGGCGTCGTTACAGGAGGGTGCATGTCGACGTGGTGGCCACGTCACTCTTCGGCCTCGCCGTCGACGGGTACGAGGATGGCGTNGTCGANGTTGGCNCGTTTTCGGAAGNGTTCTGAGGTNTAGCCGTTGTGACCGGAGGAGNNGGCNGGGGAGCAGGGGCNGGNGACAAAACTNNGGTTCCCNTNANTTCTCCAGGTGGAGCAGGGGTGGCAGANGTCGAAGCCAAGGGCNNTTGGTCGTCNGGNGTGNGGTTTCCTCTCTTTCGNGGGCNGTTCGTCNGTCCATANGGAACGTATNTCTTTGAACGCTNGCTGGACGAAGCCTCGACNACATGGCCTTCGGNGAGGAGTGGTAGAGTGANTGNGAGNGGGTTNGGGGTGCCAGACNATGACGCAGAGGANGGTGGGTCCAATTCATCTCCTTCNCCGCAGTACCNCAGGACGCNGTCTGCGCCTACTTCGACTNTTTGGCGGGTTNCTGAANTGCGTCTTGTCGAGGTANTCAGCACNGATTGCAAGCGCNNCGAGCTCTGGTAGAGACGATGGTGACCGTAGCCTTCCNTTTTCGACNTCTTCAATCTTGTAGTACGAGACTGAGGTGCTGGGCCACGCNCCCAATCGTCAANGAAAANGTNTTGGGGAGGTTAGCGGACGAANGTGGGGCGCTGGTAGTCCGTGCTCACCTTTTTCATCAAACCATCAGGCTTGAACTTGTAGCTATTCGTCAAACTCCCCAGCAATGTGCGCTCCCTATGCTTGTCGACGGCGATGCTGGCATGGTCGTTTCTGGATCTGCTGAGTGTTTCATCCATCTTCGCTGCATCAGGCGATTCTTCGAGATCGGCACGGGTGCTTCGACGACCGCGCTTATGGGTTTCACGGTAGAGGAGGAAGTTTCCTACGATTTGCGAGGGCTCCAGAAAAGGCCGTCCATCCATCTCTTGATTCCGCTTTCGTCCTCGTAGAAGACGAAGACGGAGCCAGAGGTGATTATTTTACGTTCAGCCTCGATGAATCGTCTGGTAACCCGTGGAATAAGACCTCTTCTAGCGGCCTTGAGGATGAGAAGAGCGTCGCCGGTTGTTTCTATCCAGCCTGACGACGGGGCTCAGTCCAGGCGGTAGCTGGATGGCTTCCTGCTGCACCGCGGACGTCGTACTGGACCTGCATGTCGAACGTCAATAATCTTTGTTCGAGAGAACGACGGCCAGAGAGCATAACGATGTCGAGGCGTAAAAGATCCCAAGACCATACAGCAAAAGAAAGTCCAACGCAAAAGGAATTCGAAAGTCGACCGCGGCAGAGGGAGGAGTTTGGGCGGAGTTTACGAATTCGGGTACCGCAAGGGACGGCGAAGGAGTCGGAGGAGGGTGCAAAACCATGAGAATGTTCTCAAAAGAAGGGGAGGAACAACATGCTGAGATATACAGAGAGAGAATAAGGTGTAGGGCAAGGAAAGAGGAGTAATAGACGCCAGCTCGTCTCTGGCGCTTGCAGGTCTACAGACCGAACAAACTCGTGTCATCCGACACGCCGGCAGGAAGCCTAACCAGATTATGACAAGAAGCTGTCGCATTACAAGACCTCATGTGAGAGAGATGAGACGAGAGGTAGGGGGTGGGAGGGCAAGGAAAGAGAAGAGGGCAGATCCAAGGGGGGAAAGGGTAGGAAATTTATAAAGTGAAAGCTTAGCGGCGAGGGCGGCACCCCGGCGATAGCCGGGTATTTTCAGCTCCGATACTACGCCGGGGAAGTAGTAGCCGAGAGGAGGTTTAGCTGCTGAGGGTCGTCTAACTTAACACATCCAAAGGCTTGAAGTAAGGCGCGTGGACCGAGTTGGGGAGGGGTACCGCCCAGAGACTAAAGTTTGGAAGGGGTGCTATGGTGAGGGGGGGCTGACATGTGTCTATCCCTCCCCAGGAGCACCCACGCCCTCTCTGGCCCCTACCGGCGCTGGAAGATCTTACCCACCTAAGTTTCCTATACCTTCACTTCAGAGCTCAAAGGAGGACGCCTCATGGCATACCACTGTATCGTGGTCGTCACGCACCGAGCGGAGCTTGCAGATGCACGTGGCGCTCGTGCGTACTGATGAGGTGTGCCACCTTACGATTCTTACCGCTACGGCCATGACCCTTCGCCGTCCAACACAACTGGATGGGGCGGGGAGGGAGTTCGACTCCAGCCGCTTGGAAGACGATTGTTGTGAGCCCCGACTTCTATCTTCTGCAAAGTTCGCCTAACTTGACGTCCGACAGTTCCACTGGAACTCTTGAATGCAGTAATGTTGGACTACGCGAGGGAATTCCTAAAGGACATCGTTCACTACTGCACGCAAGACAGCCGCTCTCAGATCGGTACCGTCAAAGTTGTCTCCACACACGACAACCTCTTCGTTGCGGCTATCGAATTCCGCACCTCGGCCAGCAGAGTAAAGGGTTGGTTTGACATGGTTGATGAATACTTCCAGCTGAGGTGGCCAAGTCACGGTGGGCGGGACGATACATGGTGGTTCTGGACGAAATGGTGCCCGTACCGTTTCCTTTACCACCTCGAATTGACCATTACAGGCCTCTCTCCCCCATCTTACGATATGGAAACGGCGGATGTTGTTGCGCTTGGAAAACCACTCTCCATCCTTCATCTCCGTTCCCTCACCCTCCGCACCCGATACGCAGAGCAGCTCTGTAACGGGCTTGTGATGTGGCCGCAACAACTACGCATCTCATCCCTCATGCTATGCTTCGGACAGCTGTCTCCGCCCGAGGATTGGAGGAACCCATTCTTCCCTCATACGATGCACGCCTTCCCTGCGCTGGTCTCGCTCCAATTGCAATACCGACGGTCGCCCTACAGCACCCCCGAGACCACAAATTTTCACCCCGCTTTTGAGCGTCGGATGCGGGAACCCAGATACCAAAACCAAGGCAGAGATATCTATTCCTTCTATCCCAACGAAGCACCTGCAGCCGCGCTCCGAAGAATCGGTCATAACCTCGCTGTTCTGTGTCCCCGATTCATGCAGATCGCGTGGCAGGAGCAATATCGTGTCCCTAATCACAGGTGGCAAACGGACCTTGTGGTGTGCCGACGTATCGCTGGTCGATGGGAAGAAATGGTGGCACAAGTGCGCGACCAGGAAGGGCGGATAGTGCAGGACACGACCTGGCAAGGGTACCTGCTTACCGTTGACTCCCGCTTTAGCGCTTCTGGTGGGACCCCTTAGCACGCGTCGGATTTGAGGTTTGGGTGGAGGATATAGGCTCAATTTATCACTTGTGTATCTTATTACCCCCTGTATAAACCTTTTCTTCCCAGCGAACTTTTTGCACGCGCTAGTAGATCTGTGTTCTTATTCCTGCGGTTGCCGACTCGGATTCGATCCTTACACAAAATCTCTACCTTCATTCAAACCTAAATTGGGCTCTTGCTCCCTGCACCCTATCTTTGGCTCAGTGGCTTAACTAAAGGTATGATGAGGTGCTGGTGGAACCTTCCCCCACAGACCGACTAGGGCATGCCTTCGTGGAGGCGCTTTCCCCGAACGTGACCGTGACAGTGTGTGACCCAAAACCTAACTATCTCATCCCATTGGATATTGCCGTTGTTTTGCGTTTCCATGAGTCGGTGAGCACGTTGGTCTATCGGGATGCAGCACCTGCACTTGGACAAGACTCGCAAGACGCAAATCACATTTTACAAGGTTATCATTCCAGACATTGAGCCCGATCGTGACGCTCGGGGCATGACGGTCGAGGATATCACCAACGCCTTCAGGTCTACTTATCTTTACGGTGGATCCAAATTCTCTGGACGCTCGTCCTGCGTAACTTCAAGATATCTCACGGACCAGGAGACGATCCAAATGACTCCGGGGACAAAGCGTCTGGCCATAGGGTCGATGTAACTGTCTCTGTCGGCGATGTCTACCATGACGTCCTTGGTAGTGGAAACGGTGCCTTGTCGTCGCGGCTGGACGCCCTGAAGAACCACCTGGATCTGGACTTTGCCATCCGCAATTACACTGAACATTCCATTGGCGAAGGTTAGGAGGCCAAGACTGCATCATACGTCGAGATCTTCCCTGCTGACGACCAAAAGTCTTCGACATCGTGGTGGGTGCCAATGCTGCCATTGGAGACCGCGCTCTTCCTGCCTAAACTCAAGCATAGTGTTGGCTTCGTAACAACTCATCTGGCGCTGGAGACGTAGCCAGCCTGACCGTAAACGCCCTGGGCCTCGAACTTCCTCACCACCGGCGAACGACACGCCTTGTCCCGCAGAGGCCGAATGCTTTGGGGGGCCCCTTGCCTCCGTCATGAAACCCTGCGGCACTTCACCGTCCTCACTTTCCTGCCCTTCCTTCCTACGTATTTTTGGCTGTAGGACATTCAATTCTGAGGTCCCATGCCATACAGAGCTTCCAGAGACTTCCGCTCTTGTCTTGCCGTGAAGCTTTGCCGAGGGTGTCGTACAGGGCCTTGCTGCGCCGCGTGACCCGATAACGTCGTCTTCGTCCTCGGTGGTTCCGCCGCGTTTGTGTTCATGCCTGTCTTCCTCATCAAGAGGAGCATCCGCTAGCCTTGGTACGTCCGGCCAATGGGGTCGATCATGTTGAGGAACGGCCTCAAGTCGCCAAGCTGCTGCTGGGGGAGATAAAAGAGAAGGAGGAGCTGGATGCCATGGTTGGTGGTTCAGGACTGTCAACCTCTAACTCGGGTATAAGTGGGATGAATTGTCCAGTTCCTTCTGTCTCAAAGAGTATGAGTGGTGGACGTACCCCACCTTTATACTCCAGTCTCTGGGCCCAAGAGTCCGGCAAAGACAGCTCAATCGTTGCTCCCGACGCACATTCCCCGTGCCTCAGCCTCCTAGTCATGGTGAAACGCTCAGCGGGGCAGGCAGGATCGACGCATCAAGTACATCCAGATCGCTGTCTAGCTTGGGTGGCATGTCTAGCGAAGGCACGAGGCATCAGGTGAAGACCATGCGTGGGCTGGGCGGCTATGAGAAGGCGTTCAATCTCGACTCATTTTTACCATAGGTGTACGCGTATTATGAGGGGAGTGAGATGTATAGTATCGTGCTGTCCCGAGGCTTGAACCTACTGTAAGCGCTCTTCTCCCTCGATCCTAGGCGACCATACTGAACACGTCTAGGATGGTGAGCTTCGTCGTCGCGTTTTCGACATGCGTATCAGCCAGTAAGTTCCAAACGGCAAGCTAACTATCATCATGAGGTGAGCATGATCGCTCCTATCTCCCCCGTCGAACTGACAGGGACCGTGATAAATTCGTCGCCTTCGTCGCGGGTTCCTTTGCAGCCGTGCTGATTTCTCGCTACGGTTCTCAAAGGTTATGATCTTCGTGCGGGAAACTGTGAGCGTCTTAACTACGCCGTTCATGCTGTGATTTAGCCTCCCGGAATATGCACCGCAGATTGTGGACTTCTTCAGAGAGTTTACGGTTTACGTCGATGGGAGGGAATATGTGTGTAGCTTCGCTGAATTCAACTTCGCGAGGCATGGGAACGTCAAAGTAAGAACTTCCCCTCTTTGCACTCCGTTCGCTAAGGGTCCGGATGTTACTCTCCTCCTGTTTCATCGTCGCCTCTGGGTCATTCTGTTGCTTATATGCTTTCTATAAGCGGATGATTTCAAATGAGGGGAGATGGACAATAATCTCCTCAACTTCAAGGCTACCAAACCGGACTGGGACCCCTCCACCCCTTCGGGTACCTCCGCCTCACCCGCATGGCCGACCCCACCGCAAATTTACACCATACCCTGAGTAACAGGCGGCGACAGCAGACACTGAACCGACCACGTACAGACCTGTCATCAACGGTGCACTTCGCACCTGATACCGCTGGGCATGCTACGGGACGTCTGGACAGATCACAAGACTACGCTTGTGTGTTAAAATGGAGCCAACTGGCCGGCCTACGAGAAGGAGGCATGTGGGCTGCCAATCCATGGGATGGCAGCATGATGACGACGTCGATGCTCAGGGCAGGGATGACAACCTCGGTATATGCCAGTGGGGGCTGAGTTGAGCCCGAGGGGCGGCCGGCACCGGACGAAAGCTCAAGCTGGAACGCACCAGCAACCAAGAGGGATGGCGTAACACACCGATACGCCGTCCACGCAGCTACCCTCCGCACATACCGACGCACTTGCAGCATCAACAACACCACCCGGCTCACAATTGCAGCACCATGCCCAACAACAGCAGCAACAGCAACAAGAGCAACAAGAGATGACTGGGATGGAGTCCGGTGCGATGGGAGAGTATTACGGCTATAACGCCTATGCAGGTGGAAGTATGCAGATGGTGCAAAACCCACCGCTGAACGAGATTGACTATTCATGGCACAACCTTATGGCACAATACAGGCCTTGAGCTGCCTTTCCTCCTTGTGCAAGCCTATGTGGCCACTCCTTCATATATCCTTCGCCTCCCTTTCTTCTCTCGCCGAGGCTCAGCTAACTTAAGCTCACTACTTCACCCTGATTGAGATACCATATATATCAACCACTCAGTAGATACCCTTCTTGCTTTTTTTCGTCACCTAAATTCGCCCTGCGGCTTTGTTGGATTAGCGCATAGTATTTTCAACTGCCTAGATCGGCCAACCGTTCGGCACCGCCAGAAATCAGCTGTAAGAATCAGTGGTGTTATATTCATCCATGTCGGAAGATCTGACAACGAGATCAAAGCGAATAAATTAGTAACACAAGCTACAGGAAGTTGTTTAACTAACACAATCTCCATGAGCACCAAAGTCACGGCCACCCACGCCCTTGAAGGCGGTCAGCATCCCGCACTTTCCCCTCTACCTGCACAGTCAACTCCTCCAGCCCGGGTATCCGATGCCTTAGTAGCGTGTCCACCTTCTCCACTACCTTATCGATTCTGGTATACGTGTTTTGTATGGATGAGTGTGGCCCAGTCGGGTCAGAGGTCGCCGCAGAGGGCGCTACTTGCACATGAATCGATCCAACGACAGTCGACGCATCTTTGGGCCAAAAGCGAGGGCAAGAATAGGACGCCAAACCTTCGATGGAGGATAGCTGTCATGTTATGTAGATTGTCGTCAGCATCAGACGAAACAACCATAGCCCTGAGCATACCTCGTCAAGCGCTTGCTGTATTTCTCTGTCCTTCTCTGACACATCAAGCGCCAGTATCCTCCCAGTATCCATCACAAGGGGTATGACACTAGCGGCGATCAATACAGCTATGAAAAGTGAAGCGATAGGATCAAAGCCAGTCCACCCATAGAACTGGATGAGGAGGGTGGAAATGATTACACCAACAGAGCCCAGTGTGTCCTACGTGCCGAGTTAGCTAGCAAGTCTGTGCAAGAGGGATCCTTAACACCCACAGCCATAACGTGGAGGAAAACACCGCGCATATTGTGGCTATGTCCATGCGAATGGTCGTGCGAAGGGCGTGGCGCCGAGGGAATAACTGGAGAATGACTGTGACCATGCCCATGATCATGCTTGTGAAGATGCTCGTGATGGTCATGGGTATGATTATGCCCGTAACCGTGTTCATGTTCGTGAGGCGTGGGGCACTGTCCGTGACCATCATGGACATGAACGGGGGTCCCAGGATGGGAGGACGAGATTGCAATAGCGTTGGTGGTGGGGTTGTTTATCTGGATAGACAGTGACGGTCCATGGGACTGACGTCGCTGAGCCAGAGACAGGTCTGAATTCGACAGGGACCGCGAGTGGTCATGCTCCAGAGGTGCTGGTGGGGGTGTATGTGAATGCGAGTGCGAGTGCGAATGCGAATGCGCGGAGTCTGGCTCCGGGTGCGCATGGCTGGCTGCGTCGTGAGAGTGACCGATGTGGTCGCCTGAGCCAAAGCCAACCTCAGAATGCGAGTGACTACTAGGTTCGGTGGAGGGGGAGTGTATGGGGTGCTCATGCCTGTGCGAGCCACTGTGACTGCGGGTGTGAGCCCGATGGTCACTGCCGCACTCGTCGTGGGTTGGTACTGGAACCCTGGCAGAGGGAGGCGAGTGCGAGTGACTATGGTTGTGTTCCTCATGATCATGCCCGTGATCAGAATGGCTGCCAAACAGTGAGTGTGAGTGCCCATGGGAGTGTGAATGGCCTCCTCCCTATGTATGATACGCGTCAGTGCGAAGAGTGATTCGAAAGGATTGTTACTCACATGGTGGTGATGACCGCCCATGGCGAACATACCGAAGAGATTCACGCCTAGGCCCACAGAACTTACGAGAAGCAGTTGATTGGTGCTCATCTCTGGAGGTTCCAATCTGACACCAGATTGAGACAATATGGAGGTGAAGAAGGCATTGACTCACATCCTTTGAATCGCCTCGAAAACGATAAATATCGAGATCAAAATGAGGAAGATGCCGTTCGCAAAGCCTGACAACGTTTCAACTCGCCCGTACCTGCGATTGACATGAATAGGGGGCTTGGATCAAGGAACAAGTTGTGCGCACCCGTATGTAAACCGTTCATTTGGCTCCCAGGTTGCCATAACCGACGCGAGGAGACCCACACCAATTGCCATGCAGTCGAAAGCCATATGAATGGCTGAGGATTGTCAGTTGGGAGGATTGCCTCTGGCCGAAGGCTGGACGCACCGTCCGAAATTAATCCGAGACTGTTTGTCCATACACCATAGAGCAATTGGACCAGCATGTATGCGAGGTTGAGCATCAAGAAGTAGAATATCTTCCTGGATTCGTGATTGGACAGGATAGACTTGAGGTATACCTTGATCAACCTCGAAGTCGACGTTTGCGCCGCTGGTGTTGCAGATTCGATGCGGTCAGGATGCATCCCTATTCATGGTCACTGAATGAAGCACAAGCAAGAACACGGCACGTACCACTGTAAAGCAGNGTTGNAACGACGCAGTCGCTCCAGGAAGGCAGNTGTTTGAAGGCCAAAGCTCCCAGCGTGGCAGAGAGTACCGCCAAAGTCGGGAAGGATACACTGAAGACTGGTGAGGTGAGATTGGTGTAGTCGAATGAGTGGGTGGTGAGTGGTGTCAGAAATAGCACTGAGTATGCTATTACGGGGATTATNGCTAACGAAAGGGCGGGCAGCTCCGGAGTCGTTGGNAAGTTAAGCANGAGGGANCTAAACAGGTAGAATGGGACAGAAAAGAGCGACGCGCCAAGAGTTGCGGCTGCGATGGNGAAAGTGACGCCCAGAGATGGCGNGAGNGTGCTGACAGTGTGATCTACTGCGAGAGATGATAGGGCATGGAAGAGAAGCGCTCCGTATCCAGGGCCNACTCTCCAGAGCTCTTCGAATGTGAACCTGGCATCGGCAAGGATTGAGAGGGAGATTGCTACAAGTATAGCGCCTGACTTTCGAACAGACGTATACCGTGACAGCGGAGTGATCCAATAAGATGCGAAATGGGTAAAGAGGATGACCCTAACGTCGGTGGATTAGCNNGCGCATGGGGCTTGTTTACGCGCCTGGAGCACTCACNTGGTCGACGATAGCCTGTACAGAGCCACGAACANGGACCCNTATTGAACGAATAGTAGAAGAGATGCCANGCACAANGCAGACCACTGTGAAGANGGTNAATATCACAATCTAGAAGNCAACGTACAGGCGGGCGCACCTCAATGGATTTCCGCTTCGAAACCTGCCTTGTCCAAACCTCCCAGACNAGAACACCGAGCCCACCACAACCCAATNCCCTCATCAAGACCCATAGCACACCGACATCGANATTCAAGAGCCATGCCTTTGCGGCCTTGAGAGAGATTACATAGAGAGCATTGGCCAGCAAGATGCGGGGTAGCGCCTTCTTCGGAAGACTGCCAATGGAATGCCAACGTGTCAGTCTGAGTTACGTCTGCCGGATTCGTCAACTTACGAAGGAGGGAGGACNTTCGACGGGTTCAAGCTGATCTTGCTCCGCGTCCGGGCATCTGGCATAGGCATGCTATAGGGAAANGGGAGAAACCAACTGAGATTCGGTCATTATGGACTGTGCCATTGACCGGAGCGCTGATGCTGACGTCCTCTGATCATAACACACGCAAACGGCGCTTANCGACAGAATTCACCGGAGCGCCAATAAGTATGTGAACGAACACGATCATCCCCATACAACCAACCACAGCANTCGAGCCTCCAACCCCCCCACCTGCGAAGAAGCGAATCTCTTCTCTCAGTATACACGTTTTCTTTTGATCATAGTGCATGATACAAATAGTTGTTCTATTTTAGNGTGNNCGTTAGGTGTACGTCCAGAAGTTATAATGAGTATCGGAGTAGGTCGTTTGCATCTTGACGACACCTCTCACATGNAGATGAGGNANGAATATGGGNAAATGTTGCACAAANTCAGCNTTTGCGTNCTCTTGCATGTCCTGANACCGAGCGGTGCACCACACAATCTTGAATGANTGCAGNAGNGGCCAACGTAAGCTAACTTCTGGAGCAATGTTGTCAAGACTCGGAGTGCGATCTGGAAGGTGANAGAGAGCGTCNAGCGANCCCCATTCGCACTGCTTTCCCTGCTCCAAACTTGAGGTGCGAATGAGCAGCGTCACNTCGTTCAAGGAGCNGTCGGCTGGAATCGAGTNGAGGAGCTCGATTACCCAGTCAAATCGGTAAGATGANTCGAGTATGTTNGTGATATCTGCGGCGAGTGTCAAGTGTCGCANACGTGGNAGAGCGTCCAATTTGAGGACTTCNGGCACTNGNGANCAGGGCAGTNAGNNGNTTGGGTCAAAGCAATAACGACGTGAACTTACGACCTCCTGCCGTTCCAACGAAAACTTTGAAAACTTCGAGACGTTGACATTGCCGAAGTCCTTCCTGCACTGATGANAGCCGTTTCCCAGGAAGACATATCTCGAGATGNCGNAGGTGCNGGAGGGAGAACGGTNTATGTGAATGGTCCGAGAAGCCCAACACNGACATTGGNTTGGAAAATGGGTTCCGNTCCCGAATCTTCAGCGTGTCCACTTNTTTCGGGTGCTGGTTGACCAGAGATGGNTGGAAGAGAGAGGGNCCGACTCCCCCGGTCTGAAAGTCNACTGTNCGCAGGTTCNTAATCAACGCGAGGAAGTTGACGGGGAGCAGTATACCNGAAAGNGCNATTTCCGAGAGGGNGGAGGACGTGAACATGGCGAAGAANGCCTCCTTGACGTGGAGGGGNAGGGTCGTCCATGTGAGGGACGTCGTTATCCGGAAGCTTTTCAGCTTTACCATGCGTTTCGTTTGCACGAGGAGNAATGAAAGGGTNGTCAGATCTTCCTGACTGGTGGATGCNAGGCCCTGCTGCCCCCATGTCATTCGTCCNCGGTCGTGNATGTCCAGCTCGCGAACGTAATTGTATATGGTCGGTATCCAGCCTAANANTTGAAGAAANCGGTCGATGTTACTCGCCTNTCTCTTGCGCTCAATTTCGCGCTGTCGAATAACAACTTTGACGCTCCGGAACGCGTGGGTCCAACAGTGGTGCTTTAAATNTGGCACCGCACTTCCCAGATTGAGTAGTGCNTTCAGGTCTTGTGAAAGATGGTGGTCGATGATCATAAAGATCAATTCTGAATAGGTAAAGGGTGAATCCTGGAGGTGTAGGGGAGTTGCTGGAAGCGCCGGAGTTGGTTCCACGGTGTGCTGCATCCGAGGCCGAAGGTCGCGAGAGGGATGCATCCGTTCCGTCGCCGGCGCCATCGTGCGAGGCTGGCTGCCAATCCAAAATCATGGGCACTTCTTGGTACGATGAAAGATGGGCGTCAGGGGAGCTGTCGGCGAGTAGGGGCGACGTATGCATGCGACTGATCTGCCGTGGTTCCGCAACTTCAGGCATATCCCTTCGCACGTCTACGGAATTGAAGGCGCCAATCGTTCTCCTCTTGACCTTCTGTAAGAGTCTTCGCATTGCAGATCGAATAGTGTGGTGGGAGGACAAGGAGGTCNCTGCAGTGCANGATTTTGATCNAGGTCGTCGAGGTCGGAGCACCGAAGCCGCGNCCAGTCACACAATGTCCGGCTCCCCGCTTTGAACCCGACCATCACCATACCCTGCTCATCGCCATTTGCCTTNGCCAANTCGTCCCCGACGTGGATACAATCGAGACTTTGGCTTCNGCTCCAGGTCCTGTGTGACTTGGANCCACTGCAACCCCTTGCACATTGAGTGCCTCGCCTTGGTATCTCATTCGGCATTCTACAGGTCCTCAAAGGCGAGTCGGTAGTCGCACGCAAACTTATCGCCTTGTTCAGTNTACCAGTCCTGAGTGGTCNGACATCTTTCTATCAGGCTGGAAGGCGTAAGGCCTGTTGCATGACATTCTACTTGCTGCCGGCACACTGTATCGTTNTCGATTGTCTTGGAAGGCTTACAGAAAGGCACGGTNGTACTNTGAANNCCGCAAGCNCTATTCTTCTTCGAGTCTTCTCGGATCTCAAGNAAATTGCACCNAACCATCTGACCATGCTGTTAAACTGGATCTTGCCNGNAGNAACAATTGTTNGNTGAAGGCAGGCAGNCCCANCTACNACACTATCTACNAGCGGCTCGGGTCTTGCGCTTACCAGCTGATAAGAGCTACNNGGAGTGGTTCTCAACGNAATGGGACAAGCCCCGNCTTTTAGCCAAATAGCTGGCTCTNGTANGAAGNTCCACCAATCCCATTGCACATGTTGAAGTTTNTTTGGGACGGCGGTGATTGTCGCACCTCGTNATGNACCCGATATCTGGCGCATTGCGGACTCGTGCCAGCNNTATCGAGCAAGCGCCTCAACAGGANGAAGTACAGTAATNACCGCAGCTCTNCAGTTTCNGATGCATNCCTCCATCAGCCTCTATCGTCCTTCGGCTTGGACTTGACAATTCTGGTGTNTACGAANTTCGGCGGTTTATNCNGTGGCGTCTCNCTAACGGCGCACANGTTGGGCAGGNAANGGNTGATCAGGGTCGCATGACTGCAAATCTTCGAGATACCAGATGCAGTTTTTTCCCGAGGGAGGATGGCACTCGTCANCTNNCCCATCTTGTCNAGGGCAATTTGATNTNTTCGCAGCCGCCGTTGTNCAGTCTCAGTTGTTGCGGTATCGCANTATCGGNGATCNAATGGTNCTCCATGCNGGGGACACCTTTGGNAGTGNTTGCAAATTGGCTTTGCCTTGCAATCGTGGTTCTGCGTAAGCTCATCTTCCCNAAGAAANGGCAAAAATGAAGNGCGAGATCCTCAAAGCTTATTCTCAANTGACAATTCNCCNTTTCATGCAGTCGCCANGAATTCTCGACTTCGNCGCCTCCCCCACGAAAGCAACGTTACCCCAGACTTTACCCCGCGTTTCNNNNGGCGTCTCGGCCTCATGTAGCTTCACTCGCCCCACCTTCCGAGTTACGTGTCGCTGCCAATTGCGATCCACCGACAAACNATGGCACAAGCGACGACCTCGGCGCGANTTCGANCACAGATGCAACTCCCNCATCTCGCTGCAAGTGGCGTCGCCTACATGCTGCACCTGTANTGGCTTACACACCTTCCTATCGACTCCTCGAGACTGCGGCGCAGGCGTGTTGTCCTCGCAGTAACACGCGTTCCGGTGTCTTATGCCCCACATACTCACTTACTAGGAAGGTGTGCCCCGGAGGGCGTTTCTTGGGCAANAATAACCCATTTGGCAAGAGTCAAAACCNCTTCTCAGGCGATTTGCTGCTGTTCATGTAGGTGCATATGTAATTGAATGGGCGTATCANTGACACTTCCTTCCTCGAAGCTGATNACGGTAATTCGGTCTATTTCAGCGATCAGAAGATGTATGAATCATCTCAAATGTCAATGAGCGCACAATGAGCGCCCATCCAAAAAGGCAAGTGCGTACCGGGCGGGGAGGTCGGGAAGACATAGGTGGGGACTTTTGCGGTTAGGCGGTGGAATCATCGTCGTAGCCGACGGACGCCTCGCCCGACGCCTGACCAGTGGTGTGCATTGCGATGGTAAAAGTGGACGGCGACCTTAGATACGGCCAGCAGCTCGGGACGCCATGTCCATATACGGCTGGGTCCTTGAAAGCGCGTGAGGTGGGCACGGGGTAGACGTACGTACTTGCCCGCAAAAGATTAGATAGCCGTCGCATGTCGTGTTCTTCGGGCGGGACTTGCGCCAAAATGTCGGTGGCTCATGATATGTGGTTACGATGTTGTATCTGACACACCCGCCTCGTAGGCAAGTTCAACCCAAGTGGCCTGATAACGGAGTTGCGTTCCCCCGGTCCTTGTGAGGCACTATCTCTGAATGGCATAGTTGCTGTGAACCGCAGGTGGAGAACTGATAACCTAGAAGTTGTTTTGGGTCTGCACAATCTGGAGGGAAAAGTTGCAGCCTTGAGGTAAAGCCATGCAGAGGAGGAATAAAATGCTCTCATTAAGCGTAAAAGTCCTCTCGGTCACGATTACAAGTGACCCTTGCTCATTTCGTGCCATCAGGAAGCATGGGCGCTTAACGACGTTTAAGCGAGCGCTATCCAAGGTTGCGCTCCGGCTCAGGATGTGAAGGGGTAAAGTATGTCAATGGATTAGATGATCCACTACAAACACCATGTTACACTAAAAGTACATGCAGGAGAGGGATGTGATATGAGAATGCGATCGGTCAAGGTGTGATGCACAGAATGGGTGGGGGACAAAGCGATGTCAGAATGCTATGCTATGTAGATGCAATGACTGTTCGTTGCGTCAAGAAAAGTGGAGAAANTATGTGGAGGTGAAAGTGATATGAACGGGAGGAGTGNATTGGGACTCGCAATGGGAAGGCANCCGTATAAGGTATGTATGACGATGGAAGTCGTCAGTATGTGGACCTTCGAAAGCCGTAAAACATGCGTNAGGAGGAGTCGAAGAGAGCATCATCGACNGAATGTGGGATGATAGACAACTCGTGACGCTTCGAATCAATTGGGAGGATGTGCGGGGTATACGGGGTNCGGCTGTTTTCGAATNGCGGGCGCCAATGTGATAAGNGNCGTTGGAGCGAGAGGCGATAGAAGCAAAAGCTCGACACTACGAATGGGGNCCACCCAGCTGCAATACATCATCGCGTCGATGCATGCNAGGACCCCAGATTCGAGNTGNCAAATCCAGCGACAGCACNNAACTNGGNAGTACGACTTCAATAGCCCGTCCGCCCTCTCCTCAAGACATCCGACAGGTCGGGAGATGAGGTCTCCTGCCTGAAAGGTACAAAGATAGGCTTGTACGACGATGGACTCGAAGGACCAGAGTGTGAAGGAGTCTGTGATGCTTGCGAGTAGTAGCCACTGCCAGCGGGAACGGCGGTGGGATGGTGCAGGGTGCCGTGGGATGAGGGTTGGTGATAGGGTTGTGANGAGTGCGAGGGGTAGGATAATGAACCGTGCGGTCCCGTTGCAGGCGCATCCATGTGCAGCGTTGAGGGATGCGGGAGAACGTGGACTTGATTTGAGTATCCGTGATGACCATGATTGCTTGGTCCGGAGAAGTTGGTAAAGGGGTGCACCGCAAAGGGGTCAAAGGAACCCAAGAGGGGCGTGTTCTGGGGTGAGGGNGTCCTCGAGTCAGAGGAAGACGTGGAAGATGTGGAGGAGGAGCGCGGCATTTGGATGTTGGAGATGTTGGATGCGTCCAAGTAGGGATTGAAACGACGTTCGGTTTANAAGGCAACGCCTAACGTATGTGGACGNGAAGGGNAGGCTGCAGTGGAGCAATACAGAAGAAGCGTGGAGCTTGGTCTGAGCGTTGGAGTAGGGAAATGTGCTGCAGACAGGGAGNTGCTGTCGATGGGTTGAATGGATCTGGTGGACATCCTAGCATGTCGTTTTATAGTGTGAGGGATGATGGTGTCCCTTTGGTTTGGTTCCCGAGGAAGCTGAGCGAATTAGGAAGGAGGGAGAGGCAGACTCGGTACGCCAACCGTTTGAAAACGCCGTTGCCCGTGCCTGGACCTCCGGCCAAGCGGAGCGATTAGAAGGGTGCAATAGAGATATGGTGGGCTGATTTGGGCATAAGCTCCGGACCCACANAATACGGCGAAGATTAGATGTGCAGCTGCATCCTGGACTTCGCCACGCAGTNTGCGTCCGACCAGTTCGACGCATGGCCGGATCCTATCATCTCCTTCATGGCGAGTCTATTATAGTCTAAGAAGATCCTCAGACTTGTGAAATGAAGACGGGGTTGGGTAACTCACCTCCGCTGATTCATTTGTACGTCAGGGTTGCTCAGGTTGTTATTGNCTGGGGAACACTTGCCTACATGAAGGTTTGAACGGACCCAGACTGCAGGGCCGCCCTGAATCCCTGCTTCGCCANATCAATGTANTTCCTCTTTACCTAGGTTTGTTCGATTATCGAAATGAAAGAGCGTGANCACCTCTCGATTGAGGATTCACANTAGACAGCTCGGCGGTATTCGCAGGGTGCGTGCTGGTTGTCCTTCNTCGAATGAATATGTGATAGAAACGAAGGGTNGNATGGAGAATCCTGNGTGAANTAAAGCACACGTTGCGTCCATGGATACCTGCTTGGATACTCTATACCACAANGGGTTCAGCGCTCAGCCNTCATTTCGCCGCCAGTGAAAGAACACNAAAAATAAGAAAGAAANGAAGNNCATTATCACTCCGTACCAGTGGCTCCTCTTCGCCATATCCCATTCGAAGGNACNCCGCGCTGCTGTTTCTCCGAAGTTCTTTTGCATGTCAAAGGGCAGGGAAGGTCTTACACTCGCCTTTGAAGCGGCCTACATCNTGGTAGGAAGGCAAGAGGCTCAGAGCGCCCCGGCGAGNGAGGATCTCGCGGTACCACGTGTGATGGCGATCAAAGCTTGGTTGATCCGTGCCCNGCCCTTGCATTTTGGCTTCGAAATTCAAACTTTGCGCGCTTGTCCAGCGTCTAACAGTTCTCGACAGCGTTNAAACGCGATAATCCTAACCAAAGGGCGGAGAGTGTTCAGTTTTCTGTNTAAGTGAGTCATATAATCGCTGCTTTGACCCAGGCAGCCGGGCGTGATTACGTATTCCCGTTAATTGTTCGACTAGAAAGTTCGTGGACCTTCGCCAAACGCGTCTCTTCTCTGGACCACCACCACCACCNTCGTCGTCTTTCGCGTCTCCCACTCACCACCTCCTCATACAGCCCTTCCACTTTACACAGCTACACCAATGTCAGGCTTTGGNCTCTTCCAGAAAGCCGAAATGGCCTACATGATGGAGCACAACCACAANAAAGCCTTTGACTTGTACCAAAAGTGCATCAAGAAGATTATGAGGAGCGAGAACGTCTTGGGCACTCCNTTCCNNGGAGGNCGCCGTCCAACTGCTGGAATACCCGACGATATGCCTTCGGANACGATCGCAATGGCCTTTCGCAATTTCTCTGGNTTCTTCCGCGATCCCTCAATGAATTACACTGAAGGTGAGTAACCCNCTCNTTCCCNTGATCGTNTCTCGTTCCTGACTATCATGCTAAGAAACCGCCCCAGAAGCTTTCAAGTTCCTCTCCAGCTTCCGCCCGAGCCACGCACGCGAGAANGATTTCGAGCGCTTCACCTCCCCACGCGCCCAATTCCTCCTCAAATGCCTNCAGATCAGCGCATGCATGACTCTCGGTCTCTTNGCNTGGGACGCAAAAGACCGCCCTACAGCTGCAAAGCGCTACAAAGAAGCTCTCGACCTCGCCGCTACAGACCCAACCTTCAGTTCCCCATCNCCCCGCTATTGGACTCGAAACATGGATTCAAGCGGACTTGAAGGAAACCAGAGATAACTTGGCCGTCTTGATCGCCAATGACGAAGTAAACGCGCGCATGGCGGAAGAGTTGACAGGAGTGAAGGGTGCTGGGGGTACTAGGAAGGAGGTTGTGAATGTACCAAACGTGAGAGTGGAAGCAAGGGAGGGTGATACACCAAGCCAGCAGATGCAATTTACGACGGCTACGGATGCGTGCGGGCAGTGTGGAACGAGAGGTGTGAAGCTGTCTAGGTGCTCGAGATGCAAGAAGATGCCGTATTGCGGTGCGCAGTGCCAGAAGATGCATTGGAAGTATGTGATATTCACCATTCGATTCAAGTACAAGATGCTGATGTATATTTAGGACACACAAGACCGAGTGCGTCGCAGCTTAGCTGCAATTTCCCTCTCTATATGCCTTCATACCCTCCCCATCGTTATACCGCCACGCAGTGCCATCTTCCGACAGTTTCAGTCATCGAATGTAGTGTATTCTAAAATGCCGTAACTCTCTTCTTATCCCCTCGTAAGAGCGATCGACTCANAACACACCAAACTCACACTAGTCAAGCTTCCTCCCATCTCCGCCGGCCTTGAGATAAGAATANNCCTTCTTNGCGGCTNNTGTGACNGAAGCAGCAGCTTGGAAAGAACATCAAGNGCANTNNNCTNNNGCATACGANANTNNGNACCNNTGANCAATGGTNNTCNNGANNTGCCNNCNCNGANCAACNTGCAAAGGCNGGTTCANGCTTCAGCTCACCACCCANCNTGGTACGATTCGAGGAGNGCNGCCANCGANACAANNACATCGGGTNANTCATAGATCNCTAGTCTTCAGANCTCGAAGAAGNCNTGANNGTGGAGGNACGTTCATCCTGGGANAGTGAAATNGTGACATGNTNGTGTTCAGCTTTCAAGNCNTCGGATACAAAGCAAGAGAANAACTTACTCATACGAGTTATTTCGAGTACAGNCGCANGCNCTACCNAGTTCACNNTTTCGAGNATTNGACGCACAATTGCNAGGTNTTCGAGAAGGTCGGTCGGTGATAAGAACATCAGTCNACGTCTATAACAAGAGTCCGAATAACAGAAATTCGCGGGAGAAACATCCCCGCAGTGTGCTGCGTGANGAGCAANGNAAGATCAAGGGTCCCATCGTGTTCCTCCCGCGGCCANAAAAGTGCCTCAGGGCGGTAAACTAGGAGCTGGCCGGTGACCGGTGACCGGTGACCTGTACCGAATCACCTGAGGGACGCGANGATAGAACCCGGTCGTATCACAGTGAAGGGANGAGGGGAAGACTCATCCTATTACGGCTCTGGGGAAGTTTAGTTAAATGAGGTGTTGGATCTTGTGGGCGCTCAAGTGCATCGCGATCGTAGATGTGACGACTTGGAAGTTGTGAAGTGAAGTGANNNTNNAGAGGGACGGGAGATGCNGTGTCGTGGAATGTNCGATATCCTTGTCATGTGTGAGGGTCTGGGAACNCGATACATNGAATGTATTCGTGGAATGGGCGAGCNGGATGGGCATATGANCACCTTTATCAGTGACAAGGGAGAAGCTGNTGNCTGGTAAGCGGAGATNCTGGCNAGGGATGNGAGCTTTGAATGGGGACGAACTTAATCATCTTCCAAGGANNNAAACTATAAAGACGCACCTCGGTGGAGGAAAGGAAATCTCCTTAGGCGCCAATGTGGTTCGGGCNCCTCACAGGCGCACNAGGGGTATACGCGNCCAGTATATNNGCACCCCNGNCNTNGGTATNAANAAGAGNCAAGAGCTCNACNCGTTTAAGCGCCCANGGGCGGTTGGCANGATCCTCGGTCCGAACTTGGGTGTTTCACCAGATCGAGTGGCGCTTGCTGCGTCGAAGCTGGCGGGAATCACCCCTTGAAGGTCCTGCGCATGCTTTGAGGTTGGATCGCCGAACGCGAAGTGTNGNGACGGCGCAGTNGTGGGAGGAAGCGCGGCTTAGCTTAGAGCTAGGGCTGTAGTGGGTAAATTCAAGAGACTGTCAGGATACGAGCGTCTGGTTGATACCATGCCAGTGAGCAGCCACGATATCGGAGATTAGTACANCATCGTTCTGCGTCTTCCTGGGTACGTCGCATAACAATCGACGACCGNTTTCGNTTTCCGCTGTGCAATGATCGCAAGCGATTTGGATGTTTCATCGAACTTGGATGGTCGCAGGCCACTGTCACGCGACAATGAGGAGATCGNATCCTGCGNCATCGTCTGCTACCTNAAAGCGACNCTCTNGNNGCACCCTGTNGNTGCACATAGATATCCCGAGATGCTGTTATTGCTTATCAGCATGTCGACAGATGAAGAGTGATGTTNTGCGGGATGGTCTCGTGAGCTCTACGGGGAGAAGACAGTCGGCTTTACGGATTGTAGCCTACCAGTGACACGCGAAGAGCCAAGGCGTGGGGGNTGTNGTAGTCCATGTGACCCANAAGAAGTNTAGGACATTGAGGCCGGCCCAGAAGGTTGAACTGAAAAATGTGGGGGCTGGGGNGCTGGATTCGTGGCACACTGGTGGACAGCCTGGCTCTTTGCCGAGAGAGAGGAATGGAATCGATGGNNGGCTGCGCAGCGCTTGAGCGAGTGTGCGCTTATGGAGGTTTCCATGCCATCACCCGCATTTGAATCGTATGTCCCCTCTGCTGGAAAAATCCNAGGCNGTGGCGCANNACGCGTACCCCNCANATNAGAGACGNTGGNTGNANTGTGAGCNNGNGNATGNGTGGTNGNNAGAG
>JANDKE010001422.1:0-14558 GCA_027627275.1 Coprinellus aureogranulatus
CAACCTTTCCCCCTTGCTGCCGAGATTCGACGCTGGACCCAACGTTCGCCGTTGGGCGACGAGACCACTGCAAGCCCTGAAGTCGCTCAAGATCATAGAACCGACTTCCAACAGTTGCCATTTGCAAATGCTGAGCTGCCGGAAACTCCTTTGAATNCGGAGAACCGAACCTCAAGCTCTCCACCCTCGTCGTTGTTCCCAGCCTGGGCAACTCGAAACGTTCAGGTTTGTCTTCTCATGCCGGTGCACTGTCCTTCGAGCTTATCGCTGACTCCAAGCTTCCAGGTTGCTGAATGGCGGGCTCCTCGATAGCCAGGTGACCGATACACAAGCCTTGGGCCTCGACAGGGTCCCATCCCCTGGTCTTGAGTATGTCGAAGACGAGCCTGAGGCGCAGGAGGCTGGGGATGCAGCTGCGGTTCGAGATCCTTCCCCGTTTGCCCCAGGGCAAGCTGAATACTGTGAGCAAATTTCTGTGTAATGCTAACATGGAATGCTCACCAGCGACCTCAGCAGTCCGTGACCATCCACTCCCTGACCGCCAGCCTTCCGAGCCTTCTCCAGGAGCCGGTTCACAGTCGAATGGATTCTGGGCGGATAATCTCGGTCCTCGCACCAACGGCAACATCCCTCTTGGTGGGACTACTTTGACACCATGGGCCTCCTTCGTCCAGCAACATCAGGCCAGGCAAGCTCCCAGTGCATCTGAAAACCTGCTCCCTGCTTCTGGCCAGCCCCAGCCTCGTAGCTCCGACACCACTGTCCATCAAAACCCCATGGTCACTCCTCCTCGCCCTACCTCCCATCGCCTTCAACACCCTGCTTCGGAACCCCACCGTCAACCATCTCTCCGAATCCAAAACTACTACGAGCGTGCTGCTGTGGACGCTGTCCGCCGTGCTCGTGAGGACTTGCGCGATGTCATGAGAGGTATCGTGGGGCGAGTAAGTGCTGACCGAAGGCGCTTGGCGAGAGAAAGAGTTGAGCTCGAGGAGAGGCTTGACATATTGACACAGAGGATTGCTGAGCTTGAAGCGGAAAGGAGGAGGGAGGAGTACGACGAAAGGGATAAGAAACGCTTCAAGCGTTGGGATCGTGACTACGACGACGACGACAAAGAGAACGTTATCTGAAACTGTCGTCGCCGGGTCGAAAAAAGGTACTACTCCAGCACCATCTATGCCAAAAGTCCGCTCTATGTTTACTCTGTATCTGCCGCCAAAGAAAATGTGTCCGTAAAGCTACAATAGAAATGTCAAATGTTCAACTGCCCAAAGTGTCACCAAGTGTGTCGAAGTGTGCGAGAAAGTGTGGAAGTGTGAAGAAGTGAAGGGGAGTGCGCCACGGCCAGATGGTTTCTCAGAACAAGTTAACAAACACATAAAGAAGAATACATGTTGTAGTCCTACGGAAGCGGGTACACATTACCAGGGAGGCTGGTATCCAGCATGTCCGTTCTCGTCACCCAACGGCGCGCTCCAAGTGCCCGTCATACTGTCATCGTAGTGAGCCAGTTGGGGAGGAGGCTGAGAGTGATACCCTTGGCCAAAGAATGGAACCGTGTGGGGGTGCGAAGCAAACAGTTGTTGATAGGGACTCGCCGGATTGGGAGTTGGCGAGTGGACGTAAGGTTGGTAGAAGGTTGGAGCGTGTGATGCAGGGTTGACGGGATGGTACGGCGCCTCAATGGGTCCATCCCGAGGTGCAAGATACAGATCTGGGGCATGCGGGGGCACAGGTGCTTGCGCCTGGGAGGTGTCTTGACTCTGAGTGTTGTTCTCCTTGCGAGCTCGCTTGCGACCTCCCCCTCGTCTCGTCCCTTTGGCCCTTCCTCCACGTGAAGCAGATTCTTCGACAAGACCAGCGGTATTGCTGGTATCATCGGCCGGAGATGTCATAGTGTGGTCTACGGCCAACTCAACTCCAGGTGCAGCCTCAGACATTGCATCCATAGCCGCGAGCCTCCGCGAACGAGTAACCTCGTCGTACAAAGCCTGGGCGCTCTCTTGGATAGTCGATTCAAGGCCAAGGGGCTCAGTGGGTATGCGGAAAGGTTGAACATAACGAGCAGCGTGCATTTGGGCCGTGTTCAGGACGATCTTGTCAAGAGGGTGCAGATGCTTGATGATCTTGCGGGTGAGACCTGTATCGAGGCGCTCCTGTTCTCGAATCGTCGTCCCAGTTGCTTCGCAGCCGACCTCACAACAAGAGTGCTGTACATTCGCAGTACAGATAATGTCCTGAAGGTATTAACATATCATTAGTGAACTTCGTGAATAACAGAGGGCCTTCATCAACTTACGTCAGGCTTCAGCATGGTGTACATTGCACGGCCAACGAGATAAGGCATTCCTTGAGGATTTCCAGGCACAATACGCTCGTAATGCTGAACGAGAATATAGGCAGGATCCCCACTTGTGTCTCCCTTGAGCTGGGCAATCTCGACAATGCGCCCCACGAAGTCACCGCCATCGTGTCCTGCAAGCGGCTTGACAATCACGAACTTGTCCTTCTTGCAAACGTCGTTGTTTTCCAAGACGAAGCTCTTGCAAGGGTAGAATTCACCGTTCTCTCCTCCTTGCGCCGCCGCCATACAATAGACAGCTGCTTGTGTACCGCTGAAAGGTAGGGGCTGCTTCTCGATGCGGACACAGGCATGCTCTGCACGAAGTTGGTCAGCAGCTTCACCTCGAGTGATGGATCTAACGGGACTCACTGCGCTTGAATGCCGCCTCAAGGCCAAGGTACTTCGAAACTGGCTTTATATCCACAAGCTCGTCACGAGGTCCCGGTCCAGCGCAGGTCCACATAGCCCTATCCTTCGTAAAGCGAGGTCGCTTGTAGTCGTTGTGCTTGACTTGGCCCGCCTCAACAAAATCCGCAGTCTGTAAACGGACAAACCAGCCACCACTGACGAAATGCCGCAGGCGATTCCATTGAGCGAATGCCCTGGCAATATCTCGTGAAGGCGCCTGACGGTTGGAGTGTATGCTTTTCGCTCGGATAATCGCATTGTAGGACTCAAAAGTCTCGGTCGCAAAAAGGATGGCGGGTCCGAAACGATGGATGTGCTCAGGGAGGTGAATAAGGAGGTGGAACTTTGGCTTATTGAACCATCGGCCAGTCCAGGCTGCAGTCCTCAAGAGAAATTGCTCGATCTCCGCCTTGAGAGTCTCCTGGGATGAAAGTCAGCATAAGGCACATAGGGAAGGAGGATGAAAGCATGCTTGCCTTGTAGGATTCGATGTCCGGAATCTCTGGCTGCCATACCAGAGGGATGAGCTTCGATAGGGAGACCCACGTCGCATGGCATTCATCCGATACAAGGCCATGCAGAACGAATGGCGCAACCTGGGCAACGGCACGGAAATCTCGACCAACGAGTGACCCGTTATAGTTAACCAAGGTCTCGCCATCGAGTGGTGAGATGCCCAGGCCGTCCGTATCGATGCTCGATAAGCGAATGGCTAACTTGTCTTTGAGGGTCTTCTTGTTCTTCAGTTGGTGATTGATGACATCTCTCCAGAAGTACTTCACCATCCCAAGGAGAACAACGTGGAGGATTTCGACGGGTGTATCCTGGTGCGCATCAAGACCTTTGAAGAGTAAGTCCCACAATCCTCAAGCAAGACACCGCCGACGTACCTTTCAAACGCCAGACAGGATTGATCATGTCCTCAATATCCTTGTCCGTTTTATCGAAGGTATCCCACCATTCCTTCAAAGCAGCTGCCTTAGTATGTTCAGCGCGACGTGATTTATATGAGTCGAAGATCTTCTCCAGGAAGTTGTTCTGGTACGTATCCTTGACGCCTGTGGATGTCTTCGCCTGTCCGATTGTCTTCTCCTTCCCGACAGCCCTGGCATCCTCGAAATAACTCAGTAGTACCTGCCGGGTCTCTTCCGCATTTCTGGCTGGCCCACCCTATCTGAATGTTAGCTGAAGACAGGATGTGACAGGAATCTGCATACGCACCCTTACAACATCCAGCAAACGGTCGCGAATGAAGTTGACGCCAGCACGGAAGGTGCTTGGCCGGCTCTCAGGCTGTGCAGGGTCGGCGGGCGGAGCAAGAGTATGAAGTGAGGCTGGATTTTGGCCAATGGGTTCTGTCATGGATGATGTGTCGACAGCCAGTGCCGGTCCTGGAGGAGGGTCCTCAGGATCGAACAAGGATTCATGGAGGTTGTCGAAAGCCAAGTCGGGGTCATCTTCGTCTCCCATGTCGGACCCTTCGTCGTCGTCTCCAGGGACTCGTAAGCCTTTCGATCCAGTCGCATGACAGACACGGCAGTATTTCCTGCCACGAAGCCCAATGTGGCATGCCATCTCACTCTGCATTGGGTTGTCTCCCAAAAGATCAAGCACCACAGGAAAGAACATAACCGCATCCTGACGTTCGGCATCCCAAGCCCAGACGCCCTCGTTCTGCGCGGCTCTAATGAACTGTCAACGATGGTACACTTCTACAGACTGAAAGGACTCACTCAATTTGGTCCGCTATTCCGTCAAGCATCTCGAGTGGCGGCGCGAGGTTGGAGGTGGAGAGAAAGTGCACATTGCAGTCTCTTGAAACCTCGCGTCGAGGAAGGCCAGCAAGAGTGAATAGCCACGAATTGTGTTTGTTCCACTTCTTCGACTTGTTCCCGGATGTGTCGTCGCAGTAGAGGTGGATCGGGAGGGAATAAACAGGCTTTCCCCCAGACCTCTGACGCCATACACTGCCCTTGTTGTCACTCCAGGTCGAAGGCCAAGGAGAGGATACTCCGGTTGTTTCGTCGTACATCTCTGCCGGAAATAGTCAGTAACTATAACACTTGGTTGGGAATAGACCCGTCACCCGAGACTCACCATTGATCTGGTAAATAGTGTCAGGTGCATGATACAGATCGAGGCGGTCAATCATGTCCGCCTTGAGCTCCGGAAAAGGCTTGAGGAGGTCGTCGACTGGAATCTTGTAGGTGGTGGACGTGACGGCTTGCCAATGAATGCGGTCGTCCCGAACGACTGGCTGCAGGCGCCAGCACAGAGCGTAGTCAGGTCCTTCTTTCTGCTCGATCCATCGCACCGGAACACAGAACCGCCCGCCTGTTGCGAACGCTGGCTCATTGGTGAAGAAAACCTTCTTGTTGCCTGTCGGTCCAATTTCCATGTACGGCGTGGTGAGTTCGTTGGGAAGCTCGTGGAGCCACCGCTTGGCTTGACGAGCTTCGGAGAGCCATGGACCAGAGTCTTGAGGGTAAACCGAGAGCTTCGGGCGGACGCGTGGATTGGCAAGTTCCTGTAGTTCGTTGGGAACTGCGGACACGATACATGTCAATGAGAACTCACCTGGGCAAGGATTTGATTGAGGCTGTTGACGGAGTACGGGTGACCAAACGCGCCCATGTACGCTATGGTGTCGATTCCATACAGCTTCTGGATGTCGCGACACCAGTCTTGGACGCTGTCTACCGACGGGATATCCTTGACTCCATTGACAAACAAGAGCCAATGAAATAGCTACTAGTTGAGGGCGAGAGAAGACAGACCGTGGCAGGTGCATCAAAATATCCAGCGAGCATGTCTGCAGGTAGGAACATAAGACACAGGCAATGGGAGATAGCAGTGAACTCACAATTTTGTCTGGCCAGGGATACCACTTCGCGTCGGAACCAAATAGGTCATCTATATTGCGACGTTTGCGATAGTGACCTTGCTCCGCTACACATCCAGTGGTTGAGTAAAATGCGATCTCGAAGACAAGGAGACATCGCACCTGCATCTAGATCTGCTTGACTGACTTCCTGCGGACGGTCTTCTTCAGTCCCCCATATGTCTCCCGGTAACCACACTTCGCGCTCCAAGGCTTGCATAGTCTCATGAACACGCGCCAAATCTTCTTCCTCAAGGCTCGGCGCCGGATTGAATGCATTCTCGGGCAGCCAGGACGATAAGCCGGCGATAGGCGGCTCTGGCGGAGGTGGGTGGTCGCTGGGCCGTCCAGTGGGATGCGCGAGACTATCAACAAGGGAAAACGTCGCACTACCGATGATATTGCGAGCAACGGCATCTCCTTCGAACGATACAGGAGGACCCGGACGTGCTGGGAGGTTCCAAATCCTGCTGCTGACATTGCTCTTGTGCCCTATCAGCGCCTCATGACCCTGTCGGTGATGTCTATACACGAGTTTCTTGCAAGCCTTGCACCAGTACGATGGGTGCCGGCCTTTCAAACCTCGGTATTCCCAGACTGACGGAAGGAGTGAGACGATTGTAGCACCACGGAGAGGTTGGTTGAGCGCTCACCGTCGTCGGAAGGAGGCAAGGAGTCACCTCGGTCCATTGCTGTGAAACGGTGAAATGAAATCAAGTCTCACAGTCAACGTCAACGCTCATTGATCTGGTCACGTTTCTGGCACGTCGCGTCGCCTTCCCTCCGCAGACACCGAGAGTGGTCGATAGGAGGGCGCCTTGGGCATTCCTGAGGGTCTATTATTGATTTTCTACCTAAGTGTATGTATTCCAGTGGCTCGCAGCGCGCCCGACTGACTTTGAGCCCAGGAGCAAACATGGACCCACGGGGCCGCCGCGTGCAGGAGGTGCTCAGGAGGTCCGGATCAAAGAGCCCCCCAGGCTTTCCAAGCTCCTGGCAGTGTATATGTTGCTTGAACGGGTTTTGGGGGTAAAACAAATGCGGACGGTCTCTGGGACTTCTCGACAAATCTTTGAGATTTTAATCCGGGATCCCTTTCGTGGAAGGTCTTCCGGTGGAAATTCTCAGCCCCAGGTGTTACCTCGCCTCTCAGGATATTCACTTGCACAGGCATCTCTAGATGAGAATATCATGGATGAACTTCGCAGAGGATTCGACCCTTTCTTCTGGTTCATGTGTAACCTACGGTGAGATGCATTGGGGAGTACAAGGCAAAGTGCGCATGCAGGTATTACCACCGTGGTTGCTCACCACTATTCCTTCCCATCAGACCCCGCTCATTGAGCACACGCTCAGAGTCACGAGGAGGTCATTGACAGACGATATAGGTCAAGTCCTTCCTTTCTACGCAGTGTTTCTCGCACTTCAGAGGTGGAAGAACGGTAGCTTTGCCCAAGCAGTCCTCGCTGAATTTCGTTCTCAGCCTGCCCCTTCAGTTCGGGCAATCCCCATGCATACAGGACATTGACATAAGCGATTTGCGATCCTGCCTTTGCGTGAGTAAGGGACGCGATAGTCCAAGGTACCCACTGCGTTGCCCGAGTAATGGAGATCCCAATTGGTTGAAATTCGGCGTCAAATACTCTCATCGGCTTCCCAACTGACCCTGGCACCCGAATCTGAGTAAGCGTTGTTACACCCTCCACAACGGCACATACAGCGCAGCAGCCTCCTTACATATGCATTTCTTCGGCATAGTTGTGCGTTGAACGCCTCATATTCGAGAAGTGTGACGTGTTCGGATCTTCATAACCACCCTTGCACAATGGCAATGGCCGTCTTTGCCTTGGCCTCAATCCAAGCAAGCCCGGTTGAGTGGCTGTCACTCCCGTGTTATGTGATACCGAGAATCAATGCGTTGACCCCCAGTAGCACCTCGCCCAAACATCCCTGAAAATCGTAAGTTGCGGATTAATGCTCTAGCGGAAAACGTTAGAGTTGTGCGCTACGGGTACGAAGCTAAACTGCGCTCTTCAATGTCCGCTTCAGATTGAGAGTGAGATGAAGGTCGAGCCTCTTGAATTGTGACCACGCGGTCTTCCCGGTGTGACTTAGCGCCCGTATGATCAACTCGTGGATGCAGCACCCTGATTTCGAGGGTGCCAAACATGCATCGAGCCTAATACGCGTTTAGGTTTTGTACATGGGCTCATTGTGATGGTCACCTTCCATTCAATATCTGTTGCACCCTTAATCTCCCTTCGGCCAGCTCTGAACGCCAAAATAGTGTCTACATGACGTAGGGATCATCCCGCCTCGGCGCTTGCATGAGCATCGCCGAGGGTCCTAACGCTGGGTGGGATTACTGCGGGATGAAGACCTTGACAAGCGGTACCCCTACTCGGTTGAAAGAGGGTCTCAATGGCTCGGACCAAGCCATAAGCTGCCACCCCTGATACTTACCCGCATCTTCACGTTCAGATGTCAGATAATCTCCCTTCATCTCACTCACGCTGGGGAGAAGCTGCTGACACTGCCGGCATTCAAACAAGTTTCCAACGACTGGGTTGAAGCTCAGTAACCTTACAGTGCGAAGCCACCGCATTGCCAATTTGAGGATTCATGATCACCTTTCGACTTTCGGGTTTTTGCGCAAAATTGTCCCAATCCAGGGGCTTGCTATTTGCTGCCCGTAGCTACATGTACATCGAAAACCAACATCGATAAGGTTAAAGGCTCAGTTTGGACTTGGTTATACGTTTACGCAAAGTGATCCCAAGCATCCATACGCATGCACTCCTAGAAGTCGGTTTAGCTCAGCCTCACGGCCATTTGGACTCAGGTTCGGTAAGGGAGGGCTCGGGCTTCATCTGGATTACCTCTAGTTTGATCGTCAGGCTATCAATCGGTATTCGATAATGAATTATCGGAGTCATCACGGTCTCACGAGTCAGAACGTCCAGTAGGCTTTACAAACGGCTTTCCAACATCGTCAACGTGCTTCTAGACCTTCAGTGAGGCGGATATACCCTAGTAAAAATGGATAGGCCGGTATATAGCGGTTAGAATGGCGGATGTATACGGAATGAGGGAGAATTCACCGAGTGATGAGGTTCGAGCGAGGATAGCGCGAAGGCTCCTACATTGCGAGAACAGCACATTTTCGCTCGCCTATCCAACTGAGACATCATCCGACTTCCAAGGAAGTTCGCACCAATACGGGACGAGACGATCCAGGATTTGCATAGATGCTCATGGACGTGGAGACCGGCAACTCCCTGACTGGCGTCTTGTCCACGTTCCTGACCGGCAACTTCCTCGCAATCGTAATTATTTCTCTACAATTGGGAAAGAATAAGCGCACCTACGGTGGACTACGTAAATAGATGAGCGGGGATGTGCGCTTGAGAATAGAGTCAATCGCGAGAAGGGCGGAGGGAGGTTCCACTCCGAGGGGAAGGGGTTCAAATCCGTCGGTAATTGAGCGCACTCCCGCCTGTCTCCGCTGTGCTACATTCCCTGAAGACATCTCAAACGTATATGTTTGCTTAGTTGTCTACACTTATGAAACCCCAAACTAGGCTAGGTTGTCCGTTTGTCTACGATACCAACACACCCATGCACACACCCTCAATTGGGTATACCGAGTCCTCGGCAATCAGAGTTGCAAGAAGGCAGATGGCCTGGCAGCTCTAAAGACGAGAGCGAGAATCCCGAAAGCTTCTCAACGTCACATCCACAACGTCCAAAGAAACGGCTAGTTATGTAGATTGGAAGTCCACCCTAGCGATACATGAACCTGTCGAAGGGCCGAGACGGTGAGGTACCGAGCTAAATGAGTTCTCCGCGGAGGGCGGTTTCGGGAGTGACGGCGCTCTTACAAACGTGGTCCGCTTCAGGAGAGTCTGAAGAGGCGTTGTATATCTAGCTCCACGTCCCAGTGTGATCTGTAATTGAGCGGGCCTCTATAACTTGCCAGCGAGAGTGCACTACACGACGTCCCAACTTTTGATCAGGAGCAGGCAACCGAAGAACATCTTCGAGGCTCGGATCCCCGAGCAGGAGCTATGAAACGTCGCGCGCATCCATCCACGACGTCGAACGATAATCCCCTCCACGTTACGCCTTGATCGATTTACGCTCGCTTCGCTCCAATTCCCTACCTAGTCACACTCGCTTCTGAAGGAACGATGACAGGTAAACGCCGAGGCAAGGACCAAGTCTCCGTGCTGAGTCCCTGTACCAGATACGCATGGAGCAATGTAGGTCCAGCTTCTTCCAGGAGTTTCTGGCTAAAGGACGAATTAGTTTATGGATACCGTGTCTCCGTGATTCGTGGAAGTGAGGGTGCTAAAGTGGGTGCTTCGCAGTGAGATAACAAGCATGGATAAGCTCCGTGTGCTTCGACGAGGGATGGCCCAGCCCTTGCTGCTATTGTCTACGGGATATGTGGTGGTCGAAGAACAGCCTTCCGAGTTGTAGTGACAAGATCACTCGCTGGCACCTGGTGTGCACGTTTGTCTGAAGGGGAGTGTTGAAGAATGGGCAGATGGTATGAATGTGTTGGCGTTAAGAAGATGTAAGTGAGACAATCCTCATATTAAAAGCGGCCTTGCGTAACATAGATTTGCTGTTCTTGGAGCAGCAGAGGGTGCTCACCTGACACACAGGGTGAAGGAAGCGAGTCCATCGCTCCGACTTGGTATTCGATCGTACGCCCCATGATTCCCCTCGCACTCGTCAAAGTATAACCAGGTCGCTCAATCCGGGCTGACGCACACGACGTCAAATAATCTTTCCCTCATTGTCTCTCAGGACAAGACCTTACCCACAGAGATAAGGCGATGTGGGCGGTAGGGAGCACATGACAATAACGGACGACGCGGCGGGGGTGAGCGCTGATCATGATCAGCGCAACAGGAGGCATTTGAAAATCCTCTCGGCATGGTGTGACGATATCTGTGCGGGTATGCTTGCTTGCTTCGGGTATGGGTGAGTTCGGTGTCAAGGGTCAGGGGGCATAACGCGTCAGTAAGTCTTATGAGCGGTGATGTCGATGATTAACATAGACGGGGCTTGCTGATGAAGCCCTTCCTGCCCGAGTCGGAACCCTATCATGTCCAAATCTCAGAGCTAAAGGGTTTCTAAATTTACGGAAGGACTTGCGGTTTACAGTAGATGTTGACTGAGTGTCCAAATGTTGTCATACGACGCACGATTCGCGCGGACATCCCCTCCGTCCTCGGGGTTAAACAAATATATCTGGCATAGTGACTCGACATGCTTGTTGGCTTTTGCTCTTGCGAGTGTGTACAGAAATGCGGCGTAGAGTCCACAAATAATCGGAGATACACTGTCTCCGACTCGTCCTACAATCGATCGATTGGTGGGCCTTACCTTTGGAAAGTCTTCCAGAAGGTGATAACACGAGGATAAAGGGAAGTGCGTCGATCCAAAAGAAGACATGGGGCATGTTCTTTTGACCTTCCAAATTGTCACTCTGTGTGCGCTTCTAGTCTAGCCTCTGGGCTCCGTAGACGATCCGCATCGGAACCTACAAACACGCAGCCTTGAGCGATCGAGACAACGGCTGTTTGAATGCCGAGCTGCTTCGCGTCTCCGGACGCACACAAGGTCCACCGTGACGGTCATGGAGAATTAGAGGGACCTGTCGGGCCGTGCCCGTATCTTTCAGGAAGACCTGCCCAGCGGTTCTCCCCTCAATCCACTCTGCACGCTGATCACCACTTATGATGTCGTCTTCCCGAGCATCCTTCTCCCGTTACAATAAATAGAAAGTCGGCCGTGGAATAGTGCCGCCTTTTAGCTTCGGCTACGTTTACGGGGTGGGTTTCACAAATAGCTTAGAGGGAAGGCCAGGCTCGCTCCTTATTCAGCAAGCCTCTTCGGACCTTCGCATTTCCGGATTTTGTGGCTTTGCCTGTGAAGCATCGCTCTACTGGTGCGTTGATCGCAAGCCGTCTTGCTACATTGGGCTCATTCGGGCATCTAATCTAAACGCCGATAACCTTACTACGATCGAGACGTAAGTCTCAGCATCTCTAGAAGAAGTAAATCGAACACCAGTCATTGGTAGGTTTCGAGAGGTATGCAACATTATATCCAGTCTTGGGTACTACGTTGGGTGCCCACTGACCGCGATCCCCGCGTCGAACCGCGATTAGGCGCTGGGCGCGAGCTGCGCGTCAGAAACTGGGGAAAAAAGAGTTCGATCTTCCGTGTTTCGCCATAACGGGTGGTTGTGGTCCTCTCTGGAGCCTGAGCTTCTGCGGGCGACGCTGGGGCTCTGTTGTCGGGAACTGGACCTCTTCTCTTAGTGGACTCCTTGTGGCTGCAGGGAAGGATGGGGTGAGGCCATATCTCCCTGGAACTCTAGGCTTGACCGCGCGTGGGTGCTCGGCGCTCAGGGGGCTGGATGCAACAACGGTTTTCATTGAACACATTCACAATGACGGCTGCTCGGCGCACGTGCCAGTCATTGAATAGCCTATTCAACCCTTTATCGAGGCCCAGGGCGCACAGAGACAGTATCTCCTGCCCTCGCCTGGAAGTCACTGCGGGAACCCCCACCCACGCCAGAATGGCCGAGATTTGCTCTTTTGGCAACTCGATCAGGCGAAGCATACAATGTTGACTGCTTCGACTGTGGCCATAGTAAGGATCTCCTGGGTGACTCTATGCTTCTGGTCCGTTAACACATCCCAACACTTGTGGATTTCAGGATACAATTATGCTATTCATTGCTTCAAGCTACCCTCTCCTGGCGATTCCACGAATCATCCTAGTCGTCAACCAATGTGACCCATCCTCCCCCGTCGCCACAAGGTACAGAAATCAACTTACGGATCCCAAGCTACCCCCTGACTGGTCTCAAGGCTTATTCGTGGGTGCACTGCCGCATACAGTCTAAAGATAACTACTGCGGCTCCCTCACGATGGCCGACCACTCGCCCAGAGAACAGCGGAGACGCAGTGACGTTGACTAACGCAGAGAGAGTCTTGGAATAACCATTCAGCGTTCTCGGGAAGTCTGGAATTGCAGAAACTTTCCGCCGTCCTCGGCTCCTGGATAGCCTCATTGTAGTCTCAGCGTGCACTATCACGAACTCGACCGAGCGCAATTGGACGCACGCGCCTTGTACCCTCCACAGGTCCAGGGATGAAAGCCAAAAAAATACGGTTATATCACACTCTTCGGTCGCCTTATCGAGGCAGCCAGAGCTCGCGGTAGGTGCTAAGGTCCCAATAACCCGCACCATCGACATAAATGTCGGTTCGCTTATCTACAATCCGGCCTCAAGCTCGCTCCCGACCCTCTGCCAACCTCGTCGTTCCGCCACCTTCCTCGAAGCTTGATGGAAAATCCTCTTCGCATTCGAACTTCGGAACACTGTTTAGGGAGAGTATCGCCACTGTCAGCGTCGACAGTCCTGTCGAATGAACCAACCAAATAAGCTGGACATTCAAGTTGTGAAGCACTCTGAGTTTCGTCTTTCTTCCACCGGAACCAGGGTCTTCCCGAGAATCTGGAAGGTTCACGCGTTGCAGCTGCAGTATGTCATAAACTCAATTGAAACTTGGTTCAGCGACCCTTGACCTGAGCTTGAACCTTGACCCTGTAGTGCGGTGCCATAGCAGAAGCCATGTTTATATTATGTATTGAGACATGGCAAACCCTGGATGCTCGCTTATAATAATGAATACTCGTTTCGCGATAACGTTCATGAAGCAGATTGGCCAGTCCCTTTACCGGTCTTCCGACTTCCAAGGCCTGCGGCTCTCGACCAGTTTCATGTTTCCAGTTCGTTAGTCATGTGTATGATTCGAACTGTGCCTGCTCTGTGAAGAGATTCTATTCAGAGCTTTCATGGACCGAGTGGAGGCGATCGCAACCCATCGCCAGGCGTCAGGCGTCAAGCGTGAGGAGTCATTGACATGTACTCCCTAGGCATTATGGGCTCGGAGATACAGTCTCTTCCATCGCACTTATAAATTCTGGTGTGCATATTATCTTTCCCTCCGTCGTCCCCCTTCCCACCCTAGACCAGCCCCCACACGACGCATAGTTTCAGGTATAGAGTAGCTGCATGGAGAGTGCGCGGGAGAATCAGAAAGCTTCAGGTCTGCCATGCGTTTTACAGTCCTAGGAACAGCAGCCCACGAAATCGTCGGAGAGTCGATATTTGATACCCATGTATGTAAGTCATGATCACTGGGGAGATCGACGATGACACTCGCCTAGAGGGTGTGAGGCCAAGGCGAGGGCCCCTCACTGGAGCGAGCCTATGATCAATAGACTGGACCCTGGCATCTCTATTCAAAAGTAGCACAAGGCTCATAGAAAGCTCCGGTATGCGATCCCGTCTCGGAGTCGTTGTATAACGCAGGGCTCGGACGGGTAGGTTCTGGAGAGGCGAGGGCGGGGGGCATCTCGAGTCCTTGTTCTTGACGCCGTCGACGGCGTCGGAGGATGAAGAATACGAGTATTCCGATGATGATTAGGGCGACGAGGCCTGTTTCGACGCTGTCAGTGCGTCGAGTTTGTGTAGGTGGTGGAGATACGTACCGCCCAGAGCCCCAGCGATGATTGGGACCTTGTTCGTTTTGCGACTTTCGACGAGGTTGTGCCTGATAACGACTGTCCCGGGTGGGATAACAGTCACAACTGGGATATACTTCGTCATCGCCTGATTATTCTCCGTATACCTACGCATTCCTCATCAGCTCCCTCATCTTTATCCCATTCACACCCCACTCAAACAACAACCAGAACGAAAGAAACCACTCACACACTCGAAGTCGTATACGTAGTCGTCAACGGCTATCCAACGTAGTCTGCACCCACGTCTGCCCATCCACAACCGTCGTCCCGGTAAACGCAATTGTCGGCGGGGCCACCGT
>JANDKE010001423.1:0-14546 GCA_027627275.1 Coprinellus aureogranulatus
CTCTGTACTGAGGAAGCTTGCCGCGGTGAGCGAGTTCTTCTTGCTCAGATGGGTAACCGCGCCAAGGTATCCAGACACGCCTATCGTGATATCATCAGATACTCAATCATAAGCGCCATCCCAAAGATATATCACTGACCAACACCTTCCAAAGCCTGGCTTAACGCGACGAAAGACCTGACATCCGTATACGGGCTACATCGCCAAAGCAACCCGTAAGCAACTTTCGTACCCCACCACCAACGAGAAAGACACCCACAACTTATACGTGCAAGGCAGAACCGCCTTCCCACCAAGGGTCGTCTCAAGGAACGAGACATGCTTAGCCTCATGTTCAGCGATCTTCACAAACCGCTGCCTATCCTCCAACGTAAAACCCGAAGCGACAAAGGCGTGGTCATCGAATTCGGCTAGGGCACCTGTGTAGAAGGCGCTTGACAGGTGCTCGAGAGTCAAGGCGTAGTTCAGGATCGCTACGTCTGTGGATGAGATGCGTAAGTAAGGGCGGGGAAGGAGGGCATGGTGAGCGGCGACTCGGATGCAGGGCGAGGTAGGAAGACAGCTCACCGTCGGCAACAGGCTTGGTATGCCCAAAGAGAGGCTTGGCGCGTCCCAGAGAAGGGAGGGCGAGAACAAGAGCCAGAGGAACCGAAAACTTCATATTGCGACAGCCTAATGAGTGTGGCAGGACCGATGCCAGAAACGGAAGGTCGTTCCCAGCAACCGCCGCAATGGCGTCACGCGTCTCGCCGCGTCGCGAGGACAGGGGCTACGGTTCACTCCGACTTCACAATTGAATTAGGCTCTTTCATTCACAGTAAACATGTATTTAGCGTGGTATGCTTGGGATAGAATACCAAATATGCATGAAATCTTCTACAAGTGGTATTTTTCTGTTGAGCCCCAAAAGACATCGCCCTCAGGCTGAAGGGTTATGCGTGTCTTCGAGAACTGCCAGTGAGAGGGGAAGCGGCGATGCTTTCTGGAAGAAACAAGGCTCTTGGTGTTGCCGTAAGGAGGGCTCACCCGTCTTTTCTGGTACGATGCATACCTTCTAACAGAGAGTGAAGTTCACTCCCAAGATAGATACAATGTCCGACTTCGAGTTAGAAGTGCACGGAGAGCGCTCATGACGGATCCTCTAAGAATAAGCTTTAGAAAAGTCGGGGCTTCGTGACGGGACGGGCCCCCCCACCTTTTGCCCCTGCAAAAGAGATAGGGCGAAAACCCCGCCCCAATCAGGACACATGTGAAATAGTCGAAACCCTCGAAGTTTGAGCTTACTTAGTGCAGAAAGGCTGACGCTCCATCAGCAGGCGGATGGAAAGAAATGCCATAATCTACAATCGTAGAAAGGATTGTATTACAGGGTCCTTGCTGTCGCCGTTCGAGGGGCACACTAGGAAATCACCATCTTGGCATACCCTACACACCGAGGGTCCCTCGGTCGAGATGCATTCCTCCCTATACTGTCTGTCCGAAAGGCGACGGAGGGTCGCAGCCGCGCCGTGAACAATGGTGCATACTTTGCCCAAAATCTTCCCGAAATGAGGGTGCGAGCCTGAAAGTGGCGTTGGGACATGGGAACCAAGAGGGTGCGCCCGTGCAGTCGGAGGCAGCGCTGCTATCAACATCTGTCCTGGTGGGAGAGAGAAGGCGGCACTAAATCATCTAGGGAAGCGGTGCTAGCCTCGAAATGAGGGTGCAACGAATTTAGCGGGCTGGGCAAACCATATCGGCATCCCTTCGCATCTTTTTCAGGCAGTGTCGTTACTGGCGACTTTCTAGATCGAGACCTGCCATACAATCATCAGCGTAGACAATGAATACAAGTGGTAGGAGCTCGCTTACAGAGATCTACGCGCCGTTTTCCATGTCACTTACACTAAACAGAACCTAATGTTGCCAAAATCTTCTGTAATTCATAAGCCAGAACTGAAACGGCAGAACGCGCAAGTCATACCATCCGCAGGTGCATTCCAAAACGGATTCGCAAGATTGGGTTTGTCATACGCTACCAGAACCTGCCGATTCCAAGGGAGGCAAGAGTGGATTTCGTTACGCCCAGACAGGAAGGTGGTGATTCGAACAACGGAAAAGGGCAAGTCCCTTCTGTACCAAAATGGCATGTCGGGACCATCCTAAAGGTTGTTCGACAAGGTAGCTAAGCAGATGCGTCATGACTGACTGTAGGCGCCAGAGACAGGGGTATCGTCGATAGATACGATGATTCCGGCTCACCATAGTAGGCAGGAGGGCTCCGATGGTTTCTCGAGAGGTCAGATTGCGAGGGTCCCGGAGTGAGTCGGGTAGTCGGAACTGCCTGAGCAGTTTTGGTAGTCAGTCTTGGGTGCAGGCCAATGGATAGGAGTATGAATAACACTGTGATAGCTCGAAGCCGCTTAATGGCGACGCCTAGGTCCATCCACTACTTGGTTTCGGGCCTGCCATGAAAGGGCATTGGAAGGTCGGCGCGCAGCTCGGAATGTCCTCGTTCGAAGCTACCAGTAGGCAGTTATCCCGCCGGGATAAGGGGGGTTAGCAGGCCAGGTGAGGGCAGATAGCGCTGCATAAGCAGATGGAAGCACAGAGATCTAGAATTAGAGGTGGCGAAAGAGGCAGGCGCGTCGTCAAAGTCTGGAAAGCGACTGAGAAGAAGAACGCTAGTGGAGTGGGTTCGGAGGAAGGTCCCGCTGTTTCGCGGAGTACCAGAGGAGAGACTTCATATAGACGCTCGAGACCTTCGGTCCCTTGGAGTTGAATGATCAGGTGAAGCAACAGCGGAGGTATGTGAGAGGAAGATGCATTCGATAGACTGGTGCCTAGGTCTTGTGGACTCGACGNCCAACCAAAAGGTCGCGAAGCCTNGTCCACCNTTATACGGACACAAACGTGCATCACGGAGGAATCGAATCCANGACGGTGTAAACTCTGTGGAATACGATAGCCTGTGACATGGAGGACGGGTAAGGCTCTGGTGTTCTTNGTGNNAGCTCAGGACGNAGAGNACTAGTGAGNGCTTGCCGTACNAGNATANCTTGCCAAATTCCCACGAAGCTGATCCTGCCATGAGACCCAGCGCACAGGCGCCATTCGCAAAGCCCAATCACTCTTGTCGACGCCATGGACGTCGTCAAAGCTACAGAGACATATGTGAACAAGATGGTCTCATCGCCTCAGGCGATGAAGGTNCTGCTGCTAGATTCCCATACAGTANGTTCGCGACAGCACTCNGAAAGGATGCTTGCTCATCCGCGCGATATAGACGCCTATCGTGTCTCTGGCGTCAACGCAATCCGTGCTCCTCTCCCAGCAGGTGTACCTAACGGATAGGATTGATAATAAGAAGCGAGAGAAGATGCCGCACATGAAGTGCGTGTGCTTTCTCCAGAACAGCGAAGANAGTCTCGAAGCACTCGAGGAGGAGTTGAAGGAACCCAAGTATGGGGAGTACTACCTGTGTCAGTCGGTGAATCCCCGTCCTTGACCTCTGTTCGTTGTTGAAAGGTCTCTGATATTATTCAGACTTCAGCAATATCCTGAGNAAGGCTGTGATTGAGCGATTGGCAGAGGTGGATGAATANGAGGTTGTTCGAGAAGTGCAGGTGCGGGTCACTCGCTATACGTGATCATCTGGCTGTNATTCTCAACTTCTGTACCACAGGAGTACTTTGCAGACTACTGCCCTATCCTTCCATGCCTATTCTCCNTGAACCACACGCCTTCACCAACGAAACCGCTGTATGGATCTTCGCCGAACACCTGGGACCCTTCAGCGCTCGAAACCGCCGTCCAGGGTATAACAGCTGTGCTGCTAAGTTTGAGGAAGAAGCCAGTGATTCGATATGAGAACATGAGTGGAATGGCGAAGAANTTGGCGGGGGAGGTTCAGGTGCGTNATNTGTGATAACACGTCTGCGCCAGTGCTGAGCNACTGTTCCGCAGCATCGAATACAAGCAGAATCNTCCCTGTTNGACTTCCGCCTAACCCAAGTACCACCTCTGCTTCTCATACTGGANCGACGGAANGACCCAGTGACNCCTTTGCTTTCGCAATGGACNTACCAAGCTATGGTGCACGAATTGCTGGGCATTCACAACGGTCGCGTGGACCTCAGCGGCGTCCCTGATATNAGCAAGGAGTTGAGAGTAAGTAAGAGNAGGATAGCAGGCCAGGCNCAACTCTGATAACACGCTTAGGAAGTCACTCTTACCACATCCACCGATCCCTTCTTCCAAAGNCATTACCTCGCTACGTTTGGTGACCTTGGGCAGACACTCAAGGACTATGTCCAGAAGTACCAAGCAAAGTCAATGGCTACAANTCCCTCTTCTATCAATTCGATAGCAGATATGAAGCGGTTCGTGGAAGAGTACCCAGAGTTTAGGAAGCTTGGCGGGAACGTTAGCAAGCACGTTGCGCTTGTTGGCGAGCTTAGCAGGTTAGTTGGGAAGGATAAGTTACTGGAGATCGGAGAAGTCGAACAAGGGCTGGCCACGAGCGCTGGAGCAGATTACAGGGTGAGCCACTTACCTNGTTGGGACGNCAAANGCTGATGGGTTGTGCAGGAAGCGCAGAAAATTATCGTAGACAACGCCGTTTCGCCGCGGAATAAGCTACGCATTGTCATGCTGTACGCCCTTAGGTACCAGAAGACGCAGACAGCGAACATNGCGAACCTCATNAACCTGCTCTTGGAGAACGGTGTATCAGCCGAGGACGCCAAGGTGAGCTGAAAGGGCGGCAGCCACAAGTGCCATACTTACCGACTTCTGCAGCTTGTATACGTCTTATTGAATGTCGCGGGTGCAGACCAGCGACAAGATGATCTGTTCGCAACCGAGTCCTTGTTAGCTAAGGGCAGATCAGCCTTGAAGGGTCTGAAGGTTTGGACGAGCCTGTTCATAGCTTGATGGCCATAGCTGACGGAGATGCAGGGTGTTGAGAACGTGTACATGCAGCATCGGCCTCACCTAGCGCAAACTCTCGAGAATGTGTTCAAGGGACGACTGCGGGACACAAGCTATCCATTCCTGAGTGGTCAGGGAGGGCCCAATGCAAGTTTGCAAAGGTGAGCTGCGTNCNTGCGTCCAAAAGCGGGTCTAATTCTTGTAGACCGCAGGACGTGATCGTCTTCATGATTGGAGGCACGACGTACGAAGAAGCACGAACAGTAACACTCTTCAAATTCAAAGACCCAGCTTCTGTCATGGACGGTCCTGGTATCCAACCTGGCAGCGTCCGGGTCATACTAGGTGGAACATGCATCCACAACTCCTCCTCGTAAGCCCTCTCCANGAACACGTTNTGAGGCGTTCTAATNCGCTTTCCTTCTTCTAGGTATATCGAGATGATACGTTCTGCAGCGTCCAACTTCCCGGCATCAGTATATGACCCACCTCCGGAGTCNTCNTCCAACGCGCCCGCTCTCAACTTGAATCTTGGAGGAGTNAACGTGACTTTGGGNGGACCAGCAGGCACTGGAGTCTACCGCACCAGTNACGAAGGCTTGAATGTGCAAGCCGATGGTTTACGCGATGGTGTCCTGAATTTGATCGGGAAGGTGAAGCAAGGTGTGGATAGAATTGGGATTCAATGAGCAGGGTTTCCTCCCTCCTCCACNCCTNGCTCATCGTNGTCTGCNCNTCCATGGACATCATGATGAAACATATGTATACCTTTACGTTAGGATAATTCTCGGCGCATCAAATNCCTTCTTCCTCTCACCAAGGTGACACGTCGTCACTGGCAGCAGATCACATGTTTTACACGAAAGCTCTCCGCCGCGCGAGTGCAATAAGCTCTATCCTCATTTCCNCACTCACTATCTCTCCNTCTACCCTTTCTCTGAATCTCTGCATCGCCCGCGAGGCTACGCTGAGCCGGAGCAATGGCAAAGGGTTTCCTNTCATCGCTCAACGCATTCGATGCGTTTGGCAAGGTGAGTNAACGGCGAGCCCGGTTATTGAGTCTACTTGGTCGGCCGACCGATATGGGACTGTATTNATCACTACTGCAACTCTNTAGACGACCGAGGACGTCAAGGTCAAGACAAGGACTGGAGCTTTGTGTATGTGCCTTCGTTNCAAANGTNGGGACACGCGCCGCTGACCACAGCGACCGGCGTCTAGTGACCCTCATCTCCGCTGCAATCATCCTCGCCTTCACCACGATAGAATTCTTCGACTACCGCAGAGTGAACGTCGACACCTCTATCGTCGTTGACAAGAGTCGAGGGGAGAAGCTCACNGTCAACCTGAACGTTACGTTCCCCCGGGTACCATGCTACCGTGCCGTCCGCCCAATGCTTCCATGCGGTCTCCTCGTCTCACGCTCCAGCACCATGCAGTTCTCAGTCTCGATGTTATGGACATCAGTGGTGAAGTCCAGCGTGACCTCTCACATAACGTCCTCAAAGTCCGCCTCGAGAAGAGCGGCAGAGAGGTGCCCAACTCACACACGGCTGAGCTCGAGAGTGAGCTCGAGAAGAACAGCAATGCCAAGAAGGATGGGTACTGTGGGTCTTGCTATGGTGGACTGGAGCCGGAGTCAGGATGCTGCAATACTTGCGAAGATGTCAGGCAGGCATATGTGAACAGGGGATGGAGCTTTAGCAATCCCGACGCCATTGACCAGGTGCGTTTGGTCATCTCACCGAGTCGTCCGGGTGCTAAATATACGCGCGCTCTCAGTGCCGGCAAGAAGGCTGGGCAGATAAGCTTCGCGAGCAGGCAGACGAAGGCTGCAATATCTCTGGACGCATCCGTGTCAATAAGGTCATTGGCAACATCCACCTATCTCCCGGTCGCTCGTTCCAGACCAACCGGCAAAACATCTACGAACTCGTGCCTTACCTCAGAGATGATGGTAACAAGCACGACTTCTCACATATCGTCCATTACTTCGCGTTCGAGACCGACGATGAGTACGACTATTGGAAGGCAGGCGCAGGACACAAGATGAAGGCGAGGTTAGGACTTTCTAAGAACCCTTTGGATGGAACCGAGGCTAGGGTACGTCGTAAATGAATCGAGTAGCGAGCCAAAGCTAACGAACATCTGTCAACAGACGTACAAGGCCCAGTACATGTTCCAGTACTTCCTCAAGGTCGTATCCACGCAGTTCCGCCTACTCGACACACAAGTCGTATGTCCCTCTGCTTAAACTGCATTGATCAGTGGTTTTGAGTATCATACCCTATCTCCTAGGTCAATACCCACCAGTACAGCGTGACCTCCTTCGAGCGCGACCTTACTGAAGGTGCGAATGGAGAGGCACAAGGCGTTCACGTCCAGCACGGTGTTTCTGGTCTCCCTGGCGCCTTCTTCAACTACGAGATTTCACCAATACAAGTCGTGCATTCTGAGACCCAACAGTCGTTCGCCCACTTCCTCACATCGTGAGTGACCTTTCTGTCCGCCTTGTGTCCTGTAGAAGGGTTCGCTAACCGACTTCTGCGTTTATAGCACCTGCGCCATTGTTGGTGGTGTCCTCCACCGTGGCGTCAATCATCGACGGCGTGCTCTACGCCGGTACCAAGGTCTTGAAGAAGACCGGNGGCTCATCAAGTGCAGGTTACGGTGGTGGGGTCTGGCAAACTGATGTAAACCCCTCCCCATACTGCCATACTGTTGGCTTGCAGTGTAACCTNGTATTCCCCGGCATGTACATACCAGCTCTAGCATCTCGCATACAATGGAAGAAACCCAGTTGAAAACCAGTGATGTGGCTACTGTCGTATGTAGGTATGTCCGTCAGGTTATAAGGCGAGTCCGATAGTGCGATAGCGAATGAATTATAGTAATGATACAAGAAAGTGTCTGGTGAGATGAGGGCCACTAGGGCAGCGTGAAAACTATTGCTGGGGTCTGGAAGAGACTTTGCGTTTCTTGGAAGGAGGCCCGACATTCGACGTGCGAGGTTTCGTTCGTCTGCTGGGTTTGGATGAGCCATATACCCCTTCTCGGTCGTCCTGACAGAAGGTGTTAAAGGGCATTGGCATGGCGAAACCTCAAATGCCTACCTCATTTCCGATCATCAATTCATCCTCGTCACTCTCCTCCACGTCGCTCTCTGCATAATCAATAGGTCGACTTGCACGCAACCTCCTAGCCACTGCTGCAGTGTCCTCAGATTCGTCGTCATAGTCGTCATCCTCCACAATCCTTCGGCTCATCCGACGTCTCCTTGACTTCGGCTCGGTTTGCGGGTGGTTCATTTCTTGCTCCTGCCCGTGCTGCACCCGGGAGCGCGATGTCGGCTCTTCCGGTGGTGGTGGAGGCGTTTTGGGAAGCGGGGGATCGTCGTCAGAGTCTTCCTCTCGCTTCACATGTATCACCGCTTGAACGCGTCGTATTACTGTCGTTTGGCGCACGGCGGGTTGAGATTGTGGTGTGGGTTGTTGCCGGGCTTCCCGCTGACCTTGAGCCTGTTGAGCTTGCTGCGCTGCTAGTTCTCTTTGCCTCTCTTCATGGGGCCAGTTACGGGGTTGGATAAGGGCTTGGAGGACTACGCGACATCCGACGGGTGGTGAAATGGAAAGACTTCCGCCACGGCTTATATAGGCCCCGAGCAGGCATCTCGACCTAACTTGCACGTCCTCGTCGACCATCTCGTCACGCAGGTCTCCCCTGTGAACGGAGAGGAGATCCGAGAAGGTGAGGATTCAGGACCATCGTTCAGGAATGTGTCCGTTCGGCCACGATGGAGCGCAAGCGATTCGTCCTCGAAGGCTATTGACGTCTCTCAAACCGATGGTTCGTTTGAGGTCATCGCGAAGAAGGAAGTTATTCTCTCTGCTGGCACCTACGGTACCCCTCAATTGCTGCTGTTGTCGGGAATCGGCGATCGCACCGAGCTCGAACAACACGGAATCAAGACAATTGTTGACTTGCCTAGCGTGGGCAAAAATCTCTCTGACCATGCATCGTTCCGTATTGCCTGGCGGGTGAATAGCCCAGATGTCGTTGACACGTACGTCCGCCCTCAAGATGAAAGCCGAGATATCAATCCCTGACAAGCGCCATCCCTCTCAGGTCTAGTGAAGAATACCAGAAGCAATTTATCGACGAATGGCTGGCTACCCGTACGGGACCTCTGGCTCACTCTAACGGCAATATTCTAGCCTGGTTTCGCCTTCCTCCTGATTCGCCCGTCCTCAACGAGTCTCCCGATCCCGCTTCTGGCCCTGAGGCCCCGCACTTTCAGTTTGCTGTGAACAATCCTGGGTATTACCCCAATCCCGGTCCCCAGCTTACCGTGTTCTGCGCCCTAGCCACACCCCAAAGCCGTACGGGGGACACTTCTCTCAGTTTTGATGAGTTCTAGTACTGACTTACAGTTATTCAGGTGGGTCTGTGACAATCAGTTCTGCGAACATCCTGGACCAGCCACTTATAGACTTTCAACTCCTCACCGACCCGTTCGACATCGCTGCTCTCCGTTACTGTGTCCGTCAAGCCCGCACTTTCGTCAATACTCGGGCTTTCGCCGACTACAACATCTCGATTTCTGGGAGGTTTGAAGGTGTAGATCTGGATAATGACGAAGAGGTCGACTCTGCTCTGAGAGATATCGCAAATGACACGTCTCACCCTGTTGCAACCGCTGCGATGAGTCCTGTTGGAGCTCAGTACGGTGTCGTGGACCCAGACTTGAAAGTGAAGAAGATCAGGCATTTGAGGGTTGTAGATGCGTCTATCATGGTCAGCTTGTCTCGTTCGCTTGAGATGTGACCGCCGTTCTGACTGCTGTTCTGATTGCTTGTAGCCATATATCACAGCTGGGAATACTCAAGCTCCTGTGTATGCCATCGCAGAGCGAGCCGCAGATCTAATCAAAGCAAGCTGGTAGGATTTGAGCCGGAAGTCAAGCGTGCATCTGAGTTGCGTCCCTCCCTGTGTCACGAATCAAACTTGGCCTGTGCTATGTATCTACTACTAGTAATCCACTGTAAAGCTCAGTAACTCTACCCCTCCTTCTGAGTTGGGATCCGGGCAGCTCCATCGCAAAAAGAATTAGACGGCGACACAAAGCCGCACCAAACACGGACAGTTGGTTCGGCGCTAACTCGCCCCTTGAATTCAAACCACCATCACTCAGCCGTACTGCTGCACGATATGACTGCGTCGCTGTGTTCTCGGAAGTGGGAGCACGACCTCCCGGGTGAACTGTGGTCGTTGGAGATTGTGCACAATCTCGATCCTTTGGATGTGTGGCACCTCTGTCGGGTTAGTATCTGTTCAACGTTCATTTAGCGGCCCTCAGTAATCAAACAACACAGACGTGCAAGAACCTTCGCGCTCTTCTGTCAGAGAAGGCCGTCTGGATCGACATCCTTCAGTCCCAGTGCCAGAGATTGGGCCTCTTCGCGCAATCGTACCCTCTGGAAGATATGGATGCTCTAGAGATTCAACGCGCATGCCTGGCTCCTTATAGATGGGACAACCTCATTCGACGCCACGCTGTCCCTCTTGGGGGTTTGGATGACGCTCCTCGCCTGCCTGTCTTGGCGTTTAAATCACCGATGTCGCTCCGCAGCTTTACTTATGCTGGGCACCTTGTCCCTGGGGGTCGGTTCTTTGTGTCGCTCAACGACGTTGGCGACAGTTCCACTGGTGTTGCTTTGTCGCTATGGGACTTTGGCCTTCCTGGGAGGCAGGCGCGGACTTCAGAACCAATCTTGTTGTGCCGCACCGTCGTGAAGTTAGTCAGGCCATCATATACGTATCGCTGGGACATGATGGTCACCTTCGACGGTGATGGCGTCTTGAGAGTTGCTCTTTCTCAAGCAGGCGAAGAGACAATGTGAGCGACATACCCCTCCCACAAATGCGCCTGTAAACACAATTGAGCTTAGCCATTTTCCAGGATCCGGGTCATGTCAATCGATCCCAATGACGCCTTGACAGGCTTTGAGGAACTTGCTTCTGCTGTATTTGCAGATCATCCTGCATGGAGAATGTCCTTTAGAAGGGACTTCCTCCTACTTCGCAACATCGGCGAGTTCTTCCTTCTCTGGGACTATGTCAACTCCCGCTTCACTAAGTGGACAATACAATCGGCGGTGAACAATGTTGACGTCAGTACATCCCTGGAATGTCAGCTGGCTTTCACTTACCTTTACGTTATCCAGGAAGTTGTCTTAACAAACGGCCATATCCTCCACTTTGGGGACGAATGTGTCTCTATCTGGTCGCTTTCCAGCGTTACTGCGCTGGAAAATACGGTCCTACGTCCCGAACGCTTCGAATCACGATCGCTATTACCCCACCAGGACCTCTCGCCGGATTGGACGACCCTATACCCTGGCCGACCGCCAGACAACGGGGATGTTGAGAGATTCGTGGCCCCAGTCTATTCGTCATTCGGAAGGTCATCTTCAGTGACGTTTGATCTTTTCTCGCTGCCGCAGCCTTCATCTCGAGATTATACACCAGCCGCATTCGTCCGCTTTACAATCGATATCGATGCCACCTGCTCTGCGCTAAGCCCTCCATTCAGCATACAGAAGGTATCAGCAGGCTACCTTCCGCCTCGCTTTTTCTTAAGACCGAACCGCGCAAGGCTCGTAGAAAGGAGGATAGAAATGAACAGCATCGATGTGCCTTGTATCACCGGTAAAATGAGCATCACAGCATCGGAGAGGCGGGACACAACCTTCATCTACGGGCCCAATTCGCCCGCCAAAGAGGAGGGAAGCGATGGCGAAGGAGGATCCGCAGAACATCGGGCTCACTTTCAGGGAGTGCTGGTTACGCCCCTGGAACCATACCGGCCTGTTGCGTCGTGCGCGGCATCGGGACGTTTCCTATTCGACAAATGGAGTGAGGAAGAGAGAACGGGGCTTGCATTTGTCGTAGATTATATATGATTCAAGGTTATATAACCTTTCAATGGGACTTACTCCAAAAATCTGCCATTTTAATTGTTGATGCCCTCGAGCTTGACATCTAGCCATGCTTTGAGAGAGACTGCTCTGACCGCGGTCTGCAAGCCTTTGAAGACCGAAGCGCTTGTCCAGGACATGGTACTGCATCCACTCAGCGACGAATTCATAACCCACATCTTCAGGCGCCTTTACCCACAGAGTGAATTCCTTCAAGCTTGGTAACGCGCACGGATGACCCAAGGGAACCAGCAGTTTGTCAATCGCTGACCATTCGTCCACAAAGCTTTAACGGCTGATGGCCACTACCTCCTTCGCAGTGCAAAGGCAGGCCATTGTCTTGGTAGATTGCGAGCAAGTCAATGAAGGTTAACACATCAAAGCGACTGGTCCAAGTCGCGACCGCGTTGTCGTGGGCTGTTTCTCAGCGCTTGTTCGTGGAACTCTCGCCAAAGCGGCCAAACGATTGCTGACTGTGAAAGACCCTCAGGCCTCAGCCACATCCCAGTACTATACATATAATACGACTGTATGATTTCTTTGATAGCTCAGAAATACGCGAGCGGATTCGTCTCATTTCCAAAAATCTGATTCTTCGCATCCCAATGATCAGTAAAGCATGTCCCCGTAAACTTCAACAAATCCATGATCGCGTAATCCACCTCTGTTCCCGGAACCCTCCGCCTAAAATGAAACAAGCCAAAAGCGCCCTGAGGCCCTTCCCCGGCGAAGGACTTGATATTGCTGTAAGTCATCCCTGGGGTCGCTTGGAGCTCGGTGATGTAGGCGATAGCTTTATCGCGACCTTGCTGGTCGGGCTTGACGCCGACGTTCTGTTGGGTGTAGCGACTGGAATAAGGGAAGTGGTATGCGAGGTTGATTAGCAAAGGCATTTAGTACGGTGAATAATGGAAAAGAAATGGACGTACCCGGGAATCCATTTATCGAAAGCCTTCTTTGGGTTCTTCTCGACGAGGTAGAGGCGAGTGAAGTCCCTAACAGCGGCCTCCCTCCATAACTTGACTAACGATCCTCTGGTGGCGTGGTAAGAACAAGCCTGGTCTGGAGTGTTGCGATCGAGGAGTGGGAGAGCCGTCACTCCCGGGATATTCTGGGAGACGAACAGCAAAGGCGCTGAAAGGAGGACGAGGAGAGGGAAGAGGAGCTGCATCTCGAGGACTTCCTGGCTGGACGCTCGCCTGTCCTGCCTCCCCACTCTTTAAACAAACCTCCTGCCCCCCTCAGAGGCCTTCTACCGTAGTGAACCCTCCGAACGAAGGAGATCGAGAGGGCATAGTACGGGTTTCGGACATTTGAGAATCGACCGGGCCTACCTGGCTGCAAACACACCGCGGCGTTGTAGCGCCTATGTGAAGCTGCATCCCGTAAGCAAGTTCAACCATGCCCTATACCTAGGTGCTTCTGCTCTCAAGCCCGTCAGTGGCGGCGGTCAGATGCCCCTCTCGAAGTGGACTTCGGGTAGCACGTACCTGAGTAATTGTGTTCGATATGGGAAAGAGTTCCCTCCTAGCCAAGCTTCTTGCACTAAACCTGCAGGCTGCTGAGGAGGCTAGCGAGTGGGCAGTCAACAATCGAATGGCTTCGTGGGTATCAGCGGTATCCAATTAGCAAGCTGGGATAACGTTAAGGTGAATTTACGAAGTCCTGGTATCCTCCTCAGCACCTTCACCCTCGTCGTCGTCCTCGCTATCACTCTCCCCACCCTCACTATCGTCCTCTTCCTGCTCCGGAATCCCAAACACAGCCCTAACCAAATCACCCCTCCCAAAGGGCCGCTCACTCCCCAGAAGCGTCTCCCCAGCGTCATATTCACTTCCCGGCTTCCTCACAATCTCACAAATCATCTCATACGCCTTCGTCAACTTCCCTAGCGCCTTCTTATGTATATGATGCGCCAATGATTCTGAGCTCTTCTCCCTTTCAGCGGGGGAATGGATGTCAGTGGACAGATAGGATGTCGATGCGGAAGTGAGGGAAGAGAGGCGCGGAGAAGAGATGATGCTGGAGGAAGACTCGAGGAAGAGGAAGAATGTGTGAAGCGCGCGGCGCACGGCGGTGGCGGATATTTTGGGAAAGCGAGAGAGAGGTTCGGTGGTTGGAGGGTTTAGCATCGTGGTGTAAACGTCATGTAGGCCCGCTTCGCGTAGCAGGTTCGTGAACTATAACAAAAGCATGTTTCGTCGGTGTGCATATGGGTAGCGGTGGAATGGGAGACGTACGTGCTCGTCAATGAGGTCGTTAACCCGTTGCTTCGACACCTTCTTCATCCTTTCTTGTTTGGGCAAAGTGGAAGACGGGAAGGCGACGAGTATACTCTGCGACTCCTCGTTAGCGTGCATGGGCTGGCATTGGAGCGGAGCGGCTTACCAGGATGCCGGTCAAACAATTGATCACGTACAGCTTCCCATCCCATCGAGGATGCAACCGCGCTTTCTCTTCCACGTTTTGCATGACGTTCTGGATGACCAGATCGATGGCAATGTCCAGAACTTTTTTCGAACGGCGTCACCGCAACGTTCATGGAATCGTCTCCTGGGGCACCTGCGACCCGCGATGCAACTCCTCGTCATCTGCCGCGGAGGATGGTAGACGCTCATGATTTCCTTAAGCATCTGAGCGTCGTCGACTCGGAGCATG
>JANDKE010001424.1:0-14544 GCA_027627275.1 Coprinellus aureogranulatus
TAATTGCTGCAGATGTACCTGGCCTCCGAGTCAAGGTGGGCTTGGCAGATGTGGCTCGCACAGTTGCTTTCGGGGGCACAGTCGACGCAGAAGTAGCTGGACGCCNTCTAGTAGGCTGGGTCGTAGAAGTCGAGCGAAGAGTCCCCGAAGGAGGAACAGCTGATACAGGTCTCGCCCNAGCCCCAGCTTTAGACGGAGCGCTCGCNGTCGGCGGCACCTTGGCTACAGGTTCCTGAACCAAACGGAAAGGATCGTCGTCATCTGCCAGAAGGTTCGAGGGTCAGATACTATGGTTTGANAATTTTTGGAAGCTTACCTATCTCTGGCAGTGTCAACCTGACGAGAGAGTCTGGCAGCATCTCGACGACTGGCATGGTTAATGGTGGAGGTTCCACATCGTCAACNGGTGCAGAGAAGACCGCCTTCCNGAACGCNTTGCCAAGCTCTCTGTAGTCGGGCAGGTCAAAGTCAANCGGCGGTTGNTAAGGAAGGTCTGCGGTGCATGTCAATCATGCNGCTCCTTCNTGAATCGGTAAACATACCCAAGGTATTCGGCGGCATATACTCNATCTCGTCANAATCATCCTCTTCNACGANANCTTCCTGCGTCTCCACCTCNGGCGANTCCAGTTCCTCGCCAACNTCCCANTGTCTCCCATTGTTCGCAGGTGTCTGGAAAGTNTGTTGCAGGCTTTTCCGCGACCGCGAATGNTTCCTCAGNGAACTGGGTCTCTGNANCTCTGGAGTGGCTGCAGCCACTTTCTGCGCATCTGTCTCGATGAAGACGAGCTTCGGAATCTTNATTGCGGCACCACCNGGTTCATCNTANTTCTGAGNACGATTTGGGAAAGGCGTTTTGTCGCCAAGAGGTCTGTTCTGTCGTAGGCTCGTTCCCGCCTTGCCCTGAGTAGCAAGAACGTCCTTCAAGAGATGACTGGGNTCTACCAGCATACATTAGCCCGTAAATTAGATNAATTCCAAGNATCATACTAACTNGCTGAAGCANCNCCGAAAGGCGTCCGAGGGATGACGGTGTTCTTCCCCTTCGGCCCCACAGTCTTGACTGTTCCAAGTACCGCATTTTCCGCTCTCGCTCTGCTTCGCGCTGGGGTCTTCGTNGGNGCGTAGTAAANGCCTTCTGTNATTATATGCTGTGGTCTACTGGNGAGCATGGCGGTCAGGTCNTTCCNTCAATATGGCTGTAGATCCAGGNAAGGAGATGATGGACAGGAGCAAGTCANGAATTGGNCTGGAAGACCGACGCGTCCNGGGAACCGGCTCACGTGAACGTGACCAGTCTCGCGCCGGACCAATCGACGATAGTTCACGGACCACGGCCGGCCACCCGGCCGAAACCGTTGGCGCCGGCCTTGGTCAACTTTCCTCTACGCAGTCATCTTCACACAATGAGTTCCAACGAATTCGGGTCGGCGAAGCCCATATGCGGAGGCTCCCTCGAATAATCCTACCAGAGAACGAATGCAATCAAAGCGTGGTGAACCTTCCTCAGAACTCTACGATCGAAGCCTCCATGTGGGGACTGCGGTGTACAGAGGTGGTATCAGGAAATATATGGCCTCACGAGCCACTCTGCCCTTCTGTGACCTCCGCAAGCCGCCTATATTGGATTAGAGTAACTCGGGTAGTATCGGCCAGGCCCCTGGAGAGCTGTGCTGGCTACTTTCTCTCCGAGTCGTATATCGCGATAATCACTGCAGCTCGCTCAGGCTATGGTGCAAGCTCGTGCGCAAGACAGTACCCCTCGGGATTCTGTTAGTCGTTCTCATTTTCTCAGCACTAAGTGTTCCTGATTTATTTGAGCACAGCCCTGGACGTCCAGCGACACTACGAGGTTTCCCGTGACGGTGACCGAAAGCGACCCATGGGTAGCTTGCCTAGAGAAGGAGAAGGCTTATGACAAGGCACGATGCGAACAATGGAAGGACGAGATTGACAGTCTTAATTTTCGTGGGTCGCCAGGCCTCATGGTGCTAAGGGAGAGTGCATAACCACAACCTAGGCCGCCTTGTTCTCAGCAATCGTGACCGCCTTCGCTCTCGAATCGTCGAAACATGTGCAAGTCGACCACCAAAAGTCAACTGCGACGCTACTCTATCTCATTCACCGCCAGCTCGACAGTATTGCTCGCCAGAACATCACCACCCTGCCTCCTCTGATTGGCGATCCCGGTCTGACCTTCACAGCACCGGTAACTGCAGTTTGGAGCAACTACTGCGTTTACGGTAGCCTTCTATGCAGCCTCACAGCAGGAGCTCTGGGCGTACTCTGCCTGCAGTGGCTCCGAGAGCACCAGGAAGCGCCGAATGGCTCCGCGGATGAACTCTTTCCTCTCCGTGCGTTTCGTATCTGCATGTTCGATCAGTCGTATGTGTCGGTCATCATTGGGCTTCTCCCAGTCCTTCTCCTGGTATCCCTATTATTCTTCATCTTTGGAGTCTACGCCCTCTCAGTGTGTATACCCTACGCTCTCCTCTTCCTCCTTACCATTGTTCCAGCTATCAATCGCCAGTCAGCCTTTCGATCTCCGCAAGCTTGGCTACTGTATCATTTTGTAGCTATTTCGCTCTCCCCTTTGAAGTTTCTCACCACCGGCAGCTCAGTAGTTGCCAACGTATGGGGAAAATTTTGTCGATGCATCTGGCAACCTGTCTCTCTAGTCTCTAGAAAGATCCCGAGGCTTCAAGATTGGAACGACTGGGATAACAATCTAGTACAAATCTCGCGCTTCAGTGGATTCCAATGGTTCGCCTCCACGTTTGCCCATGACCGTCAAGCCATCCTCGCCTTCGTTCAGTGCGCCGATTTGAGGGCTTCCGCATCGCAGATCAACATCCAGAGGGTCGATGATTTGAATGCCGAAATCAAGAGCCAGATAGAGCAAATGCTCTCTCTCGCACACGAGGAACCCCGGCAACTGCTTCCCGGCACCACCATATTCCATTGGCCGTCCGGATTGGCCTTCGATTGTACGATGGCTACGGTGGACGAGAGTGGCCAGGTCTGTTTTTGGTTTTTGGTTTTCGCGCGCGACCGAAGGGTGGGAACTTTCGGTCAGGGGCTACCGCCAAGCCGTTACCCGCGCAGTATACCCTCTCTCGACACCCCATTCCCCGACGACAGGGTGTTCAATAAGGGAACAGGAGGGGTGGAGGAGGAGCAGATGCTAGTTAGCTGCCCATTTCCATAGAGATACTGCACGCCCAATGGTGCCAGTGACGTTTGTAGGCATTTACCGATTCGATGGTTCCCACACCTATTGAGGGCAGCTGGCTATTTGTTCACGTCGCGCTCGAGGAAACAACCAACTTTTGGTGAAACCGCCGTATATGTGTAGCTTACAGTGCATTCTAGCGTTCTATCCAGGTTAGGAGAGTAGGGCAACTCCGATTTCGCACCGAACTTGCCTTTATTCACAACTTTCCTTTTCAGGTAGGTAGCTTCCCTTGGATTGGGAGGCATTATCATATTGCGACGCCAATTCCGACCATTTAAACCATTTTCTTATGTCGAAGCAATGGAGAGTGTAACTTTTATTGTCCTCGCAACGCTGTGTACACTACATATCAATAGCCTGTATTAATACTACTCCTGCGGCGACCGGCGCCTATCTCATGAGGCACAGCCATAAACAAAGCACAAAACGTAAGTATTACCGCAATCTAACGAGGGCGAGGGAGCTATGATCGGTCTAGGCTGGAGGAGCGTCGGATCCATCCTCCTCCAAGTCCAGTGTGAGTTCTTCCCTGGCCTTGCCCTGGTCACCAGCGGCTTCCTCAGATATATCAGTCGCAACTGGAGAGGCTGAAGTGGAGTGGGGTGTCTTCTCTACGTTGGTGCGAGTGGGTGGGAATCCCAGAGACTTGCAAATGGAGTTGCAAACATGCTGATCTGCAAAAGCCTGAAGGCCAGCCTCGCCCTTGTCACCCAGACCGTACCTCTTGTCGTTACTGTAACTGCGTAAGCTTATCGCTCGTGTTCAGGCGATGTAACAGCGTACCTGTGAATCATAATATCGAATAGAACCAGTTTCATTCCCTCAGACCTCACATTACGACGAGAGGTGACTGGGAGAAGCGCAGTATCGATGCCTGGTAGTTGAAGTGAGTGCCTGATCTGTGGATATTCTAGGGAATGGGCAATGATGCTTACCCTGAATATCAACGAAGACCAACGTTTCTTGAGAGTCGTAGAATGAATGGTGAGCCCAGGCGTCGCAGGTACGCCCGACGAGGTCGTCAGTGTTATGGCCGGCCTCATCAGTACCTGAGAACTTGCACATCGCAAGGTCTGCATCGTCATAGAGGATGTCGGCGATGTAGCATCTTCCTTTCTCCGTTCCCTTGACTACTCGAATAACGAAGGCGTCCTGCACACAGAGATCTGAGTGGAAATGTATTAGTGTATCGCACCATCCGAAAACAATGTATACGCACTGTAGACGGACACATTGTTTGCCTTTGCAATCTCCATGAATCTGGAAGCCCCGGATTTCGCAATATACTGTCGCAGGAGCTCGTCTTGAAGGTGCTTCTCGTTATCCTTGAGTGATACATTGAAGCTCCCTTTCCCAACGTCGTAAAAGCATTTGGCTGCGTAAGAAGTGTTGTCCATGAGCATCTAAAGCAGTATTCAGCCGAAAGAACGCGATAATGAAGTAAATCAAACGATCAGGCTCACCTTGTACACATGTTTCGTCTTACCGAGGGCCAAGAAGTCCTTCTCGATGATCACGTCTTTCCTGCGTGACGAAGTAGTCAAGGTTACACGATTCGGCTCCTGCTTGTCCATACACGCAAAGTACATCTTCTCGACCTCGTATGCGATCCCTGTGGTATCCGCAACCTGGGTTTGATACGCTGCGCTCCCACTAATGGCGACGCCTGCAGCAGGTGGAAGAGAAGGTGAGCAAGAGGAATAACCATAGATGACCCTTTGAACATACCAGCATGAGTTCTCTTCTTCCTGGAGACACCGTCCGAGCGCGCCTCAGCCGTGTGGTCCTCAACTCTAGTCTGCTTTGCCCTAGTCTTGTACTTATCCGAACTGGGCGCCTAAATACCGATCCCATTAGCTTAGTGTGCTCTCCGGACACAGGAAAACTAACTGGGCTTACTGGGGCATCATCGGAGTCATCATCTTCATCGCGATTCGTTTGGACCTTGACATTGACATAGAAGTCAAGTCTGTTGATTTTCTTGTCGGCAGCCTTGACAAAATTGAGATTGGCGGAGACCGTGCGCCAGAAATCGCCGAGTGTGGCCTTCTTGAGGTGATCCTCTTCCACCTGGGTCTTAGAGGTGACCCACATGACGAAGAGTTCACTACTAAGGAATAGGTTAGCTTCGCAGTTCGGTAGAAGTAGGCACGTAGTAACACTCACGACGAGTAGATCCTTTCCCCGTAGGCCCTGGTACACTCAGTGTCGACGACACTGACAATCCAATCGATCACCTCCTCCATCTTGGTGTCCTCCGGAAATTCCAACAGCCTTGCACATGTAAACCCTGCAGGAGAAGGGGTGCGCCTTCCAGCTGCCAGATTGACGATCCGATCGAGCTGTGAGACGGAAGGAAATTAGCTATTGGTAAGCTCAGAGCTTTGAGCTGGGCAAGGCAAATGGGACTCACCCGAACATTGAGTCGCTGGACCGGCTTCTTTGGCGGAGCAGAAGACTTCGAGCTACCCTTCACCTTCGGTGGAGCAACCTTCACACCAGGAGCCGCTTTCTGCACCGCTCTGCCATGCGAAGTGCTCATTGCATGCACAACACGTTCGGCGTGGTCTCTGAGCGCCTAAACTGTGATCAGTATCAAGCAGCAATCTCGGACGCTTTTCGCACCTCATCTTCCGAATCGTCACTCTGGGCATTCGAGTGGCGACCATTAGACGCTCCAGATCGACTACGACGCTCGCTGTGTGTTCGAGGATTAGCCCGTTGGCTAAGTGCATCTTCAGCCACCATGGCAGCGCCGTCCGGACTCTCTAATGCGATGAATGAGTAAATTGGACTGTCAGAATGGGATCTGGGAAGGACTCGCCGTATTCCTCGCAGGCATGGCAGACATATGGATCATCAAGAAATTCGTACGTCGACCCACACTTGACGCACTGGGACCAGTAAGCATCCCCTGCGGCACGGCGTACACAAGCCCCGCAGCGACGCCCATCTGAAGGGAGAAGAGGAAAGGGTTTGGAACATCCTGAGCAGCGAGTCATAGTGAGTAGGGGTGACTTATCTCGGTTTTCACTTTACCTTTTTATACTGCACAATGGGCTAGGGCTTGATGAATGGTTTTAGCCAAGGGTCAATGCCAGTTGGGCGTGCGCGTCGCCTCGGTGTTGCCTGATTTGGTGTCCGCACACACCTTACGTCAATTAGACGCCGGCGGCGATCTAATTGGCGCAGCGAGGCACTCCACAAGGTATGTTCGGGATACGCGTGTTTTATGCGTGTATACTCTTTTGCTACGGGAAGGGTGCGGAACTAAACGTGTTCCAACAGGTTGGCTGTGAGCTGAATGTTGGGGACGCCAATATTCGTGGCTCGACATCATCTGTGGACGCTCGGGAGTCGGAAACGGTATGTCAAGTGCCGGTGCGAGCGGCCTTCCCCATACTTTGCCAGAGGCCCCAGAGGCTTCAAAGGCAGTAGGCAGTGCTAAACTACTTCGGCTCTTGCTTCAGCTCGCCCGGATGCTGAATGCCATTACATCATGAACGAGCCTGCATGGGTCCATTTATTCCCTTTCCTGGACATCCGGCGCTAGCGAGTGTCCCAAAAACTTGCGCAGATGAGTAATTCAGCGTCAGGAACTCATGTTTCTCTCTCAAATTTTAATCTCATACTGATTATGCTGACCAACAGTGGACATTTTCACATCCCTGAGACGGGTCATATTCCTCTGCCGTAGGGCGAACACTTGCAAAACGACTGAGTATGCTCCGGAAATTGGGGAGCATGGTGATAACACGCCTTGTCTAGGCCGCTTTTTGCGCCCTTGTGACGTCCTGGCATGGTTAACTCGTTGCTGACACCTTTTCAACGTCGGAGAACGTAATGAGTGTTGCATTTCGAAGCTTGCCTTAGAGGTGAGATTTAAAATGCCCAGCACATCGCTGTGCTTTCTACCATCTCCCCAACTCTCATCCCTCCCAATTTGCATCCAGACATGGCACGACGCAGCAACAGCAGCGCACCTCGCAATCCTACTGGCCGAAATCAGCACCAGAAGGCGAAAATCAGTACGACTATCTACCCTGGCATATCTGTCGCTTTCATTGACTCGCTTTCAACAAGTTCACACCGTCAATGATATTGTCGACCGCATTCAGCGAATGTTCGATCGCGGTGTCCTGCAGAAGAATATTCCAAAGCATCTTGCTCAAGAGATACCAGGATTCTCTATAAGGTAACATTTCTCTCAGTGCTGTATTTATTTCTCATTTGCTGAGTTCACTTCGACAGTGGCCGTACTATTCGCCGCTACATACAAGACTACAATATTCGTACACCACGTCACACCGGCCTCTCGGATGTTGAGATCGGTGTAGCCATTCTCCGTGTTTTGCAAGATGACCCCCTACGGCGCTGGGGTGCTCGAAAGATCAAAGAGAAACTCGGGTTGCAGTCCATTCACGTTACGAGGTAAGTTTGCTCTTGTTTGCTTGAGCGCTTAACTTCCGAACTGACACTCGTCTTCGCGTGGCTAGGGATTTCATCACCGACTTCCTTCGGAAAGAGAATCCCGAAGCAGCTGCGGGGAGGCATCCTGTTACTAGGAAGGTGCACCCACATGGCCTCTCGTCGGCTGGTCCAAATGAGGAGTGGGGGATCGACGGGCATGAGAAGCTCCTGGCTTTGATGGGTATTGGTGTTTATGGTGGTACCGATAAGTATAGTCGTCTTGAGCTCGGTCTGTGGGCTTGTCCCAACCCTCGGGATGGTGACCTTCCGCCTGCTCTTTGGCTTCGGATGTGTAAATCTGCTGGCGGTTCGTAACGTTCTACGCATTTGCCCTGTTTGTATGCGAAGTTTCAATTATCATTGATTATCATCTGGTGTAGGCATGCCGGTTACTACGACTTGCGATAAGGGTACTGAACTCGGAAAACTCATACCACTCGTAACCCAGCTCAGGTATGTATGTCTGCTTACACTACACGGCAATATATTTGACCACCTTGGCTTTTCTACAGGGCCAAGTACCAACCTTATCTTCCTGAGGAGCGAATCCCCGCTGTCACTGCTACCAAGAGCATCAAGAACATCACCCGCGAGCGCTCGTGGAGGCCTCTATATGAGGATGAGCTTTCCAATGTGGCCCACGAGTACAGGACCGGTATGGGAGAGTCCGGGTATCATCCGAACGACGAGTTTCACCAGTGAGCCCCTGTTATTCCTTTTCCATCGCTAATAATGACGCGACCTCCCAAGGGTTCTGGCACGCTGGGTTTGGGCGCAGATTGTACAGGCAAGGCTGGACGATCACATGCGCTCTAACGCCTACCATACCGTTCGGAAGCAGGTCAAGATCCTTCTTCCTAGCGGTGCGAGGCGTGTTGACATGTACAAAACACCGGAGGATTTTGGCGGAGAAGACCTCAAGATTCCGGTTCCAACTGAGGATATTGACCGTTTACTCGCCCAGTACGATAAACCTCATTTGACGCAGTTTGGTTCCGACAACGAGGTTACCCTCTTCAAGGACCTCCACGCCTCGATCGGATCGCCCAAGTTTGTTGCGAGAAATGGCTGGTCCATCTTCAAGGGAATGATGAGTGAATATTGCGACCGCTTCTAGTCTGACTGTTACTATTCTCTATACTGTATGCTTCTCCCTTTGTAAACTCCGTCCCCGGGCTTCGTCTGCGATCGAAACATGACACAATCCTCTTACTCAGGCATCGATGTTATATCTCTGTACATACATACCCTAGATATGCATGTGCCACATTTGGGCTATTCACAGCGGTCGCAGAACTAGCACTAAGGTGTATACTTGTGATTAAATATCCTCCTCTAGCCTCAGTGGGCCCCCCTCGTCGGGGAACAGGGTATTGAGAGAGGGTAGTACACGGCGCGGGAGATGGCTGTGCAGCCGCCCCTGACCGAAAGTTCCCACCCTTCGGTCGCGCGCGAAAACCAAAAACCAAAAACAAACCTGGCCACTCTCGTCCACCGTACACGCGCCTGTCACGCGCGAAAGCTGGGTTCGACTCCCAGACAGAGAGTAGTTTTGGTCCGGTACGCTTGATAGTCAATACGAGTGCTATTCCCTTTCGCTACATGGTAATTCGAGGTCTAGAAGATGGCGCTCAAGGAGATATTCCGCATCCCCGCCGCCGCTGCGTCAATTCATTCATGTCTAGCGTAACGGCAGACGGTAAGAAGTCGTCAGCGAGCTCGAACAGGGTATCAAGCCCACGGCGCGTACCGTAAGGAGTGTAGGGTTGACTCCGACTGAGTAGGTGTACTGGAAGTCTTCCACCTTGAGGTCTGTGATACCTTGCTTCTGGAAGAACTTGACCATGGCCCGCAGAATAATACGGTCATTCTCAGTCTCAAGGAGCAGATCACGGTCTTTGACGAGGTTGGGTTTCTCCGCGTTTATAAAGCTGCTCAAGAGCATCATATGGGTGGCTGGTTCAGGCCAGCGGACACCAGAGGTCCGGTGTTCTGTGCAAATAGTCAGTAGGGCCCACACCTATTGTTCGTTGGACGAACCTTTTATTTTGGGAGCCTTCGAACGCAGCCTGACATCCAAAACAATTTTCTTCCAGTGGGTGTAGCACATCATATGGTTGTCGTACCCGTATCCTCCGTCATCCATCACTGAGTCTTTATACCCGGGAATTTGTTGCATCATCTGCAAGTATTCGTCTGTTGTGACAATGTAGCCGCGGTAGACGACATTCGGCGGATCGTACTTGGTCATTCTGAACACGCACGCGTACCGTCCGGCGTGGGCGTGGTGATTGCGGGCTATCGTTTCGCGTCACAGAGAAGGGGTTAGTAGACCGCGGTAGTGGTGGTCCGGAAGCGAAAGTAGTGTGGCATCAGTGAGCTCGCCTCGCGTCGCGCTCGACTTGTTCATGTTTGTCTTGGTGGGCGCTAACTGTACCTTCCATTTTAGTCTTTGGCCGACACACTCTCGTCGAAAGAACAAAGAGGGTGTCCCTGCTCCCATTGGCGGAGGACCAAGAATTGGCCTAGAGGTGGCGGATGCCCAGTCCAACAAGAGACTGGGTTTGAGGTGTGGATAAGTATTATGAAAACCCAGTGCGCGTTGCTGTTTAACTTCCATGATGTATAATTTGCGTATCTACTACCAAGCCGCCCTCATGGATAAGTCTGGAGAGCCAGCATGGTCAGTGCACAGGAAAGGTATCAAAGCCGTGGCACTGACCGGGATGCATATTGGGTGAACCCCAACTGAGCAAGTGTACTCGAAGTCTTCCTCCTTGAGGTTCGCGACCCCTTGCTGTTGGAAAAATATGACCAAATCCCGAAGAGTCTTGCGATTGTACTCCGTCTCAAGAAGTTGATCACGATCTTTGACGCGATCTGGATCCACACCCTTGAAAAGGCTGCTCAAGAATATGATATGGGTAGCTGGGCAGTCGGACCAGGTGCTACCCGTGGCCCAGTGTTCTGTGCGGGAGATCAGTGACAGATTCAGCTAACTGTAGATTTCCTTGGATGTACCATTGATTATGGGTGCCCTCGCACGCGCCTTGCCATCCAAGACGAGTGTCTTCCAGTGGTAATAGCACCGCATGTGGCTGTTGTATCCGTACTCGGTGTTGTCCATTAAGTCTTTGTAGTCGGGGATTTGCTTCATCATCTCGAGGTATCGGTCGGTAGCGACGATGTAACCATGGTAGATAACCTCGGGGGGATTGTACTTCAAGGACATTTTGAACCTGCACCGAGTTGTGTTGCGCGGGGGATGGCTTGCTGCCGCTGTGGTAGTGGTGGTTTGAAAGGAAGGTGTGGCAGGCTCGCGTCGCGGTCAACTTGTCGATATTTGTCCTGACCGTACCTTCCATTTTGGTCTTTGTCCAAGAGTTAATGCACATGATGACAAAGAATATGGCTCGTTCGCTGAGTGTCAGGGATTGCTTCCGCTGCGACTGGTGTGCAGCCCTGTAAGCTGCAGAATTCGGGGTTGCATGAGGGTCAAAAAGAGGCGTCTACGTCTTGTCGTCGTACTCCCGTAACACCTTACTTGCGTATCGACTGCTTCACCTTCAAATCTGCAGAATCGGCATCAGTAACTGGCAAGGGTATCAGCCTGCAGTACGCACCTACTTGAACTATCCCGAGAAGGCTACGGCCTTTAACCAGCTCATGATGCTCCTCTATTAAGTGCTTATGAGCATGATATAGCTTGGATGATCAAAAAAGGTTTGAATGGACACCACAGCGCTTTGCATCATTGGTCAACATGCTCTCAACTCGGGCCAAGGCGCACCTTGATATTCGGCCCACTGTGGTAAAGCTACTCTTCAAAGATAAGCTTCTTCCGGTCCTCACAGCGCAGAATATGGTTCGCGTTGCCATTAGCTCCTTACACGCCGGTATTTGTAGCATCGTCTCAGTGAAATTGTCCGCGACGTTGGGCACGGCGGACGTGTTCATGTTGCTGCCAAGATGTGAGAAGGCGCATGGCGTTACAGGGTGTGGCTCCCGCTCCTGGGGGCGAGCTCGAGTGCTCGAGGTATGTGGTGGTATGTGGTGGTAGTGATTCGAAAGGCGAAGTTGAAGTCACGCTCCCGCTCGCGTCGACCTCGGCTTGTTGTTGTTTGTCACACCTTCCATTTTCGGTCCAATATCCGATACTTCAAGTTAGTCCTCGGCAATCACGACGAGAATACCTTGATTGGGGAGGTTCGAGCGTTGGGAATATACAAAGAGGTAAGCCGGCGGGCGGTTACATGTAGATATTGCGAGACGCTGCATATTCTACGATTCTCATTGAGATATACTGTTGAAAGGTGACCGCTCGATAAAGACAGCTCTTTGCGCTCTAAGTCTGCATCCAAACCAATCAGAACAAGGTCATTATCGAAGCGCAAGTCAAGATCAAACATACCGTAGTAAGCTTCGGGTTACACCCGACCGAGTATGTGTACTGAAAGTCCTCGACTTTGACGTCCTTCGCGCCTTGACTTCGAAAGAACTTGACAGTCGCTTCGATACTCTTGCGATCGTTCTCAGTCTCTAGGAGCTTCTTAGGTTCTTTCACTAAGTCAGGACGCCTACACTTGATATAGCTGGTCAAAATCATAATATGAGTTGGTGGATTTGATAGGGAGACGCCCGCTTCGCGATGTTCTGTCGCCACATCGGTTAGTTAGACTAGAATCGGCGCGGCTGAGTGCAAGGGAGACCTACCTTTGATTCTGGGTGCGCGGATGCGAAGGTCTTCTTTCAGCTCTCCCTTCTTCCAATAGACATAACGATAGATATGGTCGTCATAATCATAGCCAGCGTTGTCGTACACCCATTTATACTCGGGTATTTGATTCATCATCTCTGTGAATTTATCCGGAGGCATGATGTAACCTCGGTAGACGACGTCGGGTAAGGCGTACTTCGACATGTGTGCGCTCGCTTGGGGTGGTAGAGTGCTGCAAGGCGAGGCGGTGGGAAGCGTGAAAATTGGCGGTGAGGAGGATGTAAGAGAGGTCCAAGTGGCGTTCGATGTTCCTGTATGTCTGCGCACGCGTTTGATGGAACGCCTCCCGGGTTAGATACACGTGCGCTTCAAGCTTCAAGACTCAAGTCAATTGCAGAAAGAAAGTGAGCGAAGGACGATAATGGTGTCAACTCAGGACGCTCCCGTCTCTCCCCACGTGGGTAGTACGACTGGTCGGGAAATTCGCATCAGAGAAAATGAGCGGGCTGTGAGCGGAAGGAGCCCGTTCATCGCTTCCTCTCAAGCGTTTCAAGCAATCCCGTACCTCCTCCTAAAACGACCGTATGTCAGTAAGCAAGATCCAGCCACGGCAAACAGGGACCTACAAATGACCTCCAAAACGACCGAGAAGAATGGAAGGGGAAAGACATCATGAAAGATAAGATACGTCCTACAATGGAAAGATACAAGTACAATGGTTCAGTCGACCAGGCGAAAGGTGTATCGACAAACAAAGCCCCAGCTGCGGATCCTGGAATGACGGCGACGTGCAAAGTCTAGGTAACGTAAGAAGATCATAAAACATTCCCAAACTGGCTCCAGCACCACACTCACGGATAACGGATACAAACCCTACGTACTACCGAACAGCATGATACAACCCCTCCACAGCGATATTAGCTTGCCACCTTCCCAGCTTCCGGGTTGCACGCAAAGCCGCTGGAGCAGGAAGGACAAGGATGATGGACGGGATGACGAAAATGAGGACGAAGAGAAGCAGGATGATCGTAATAGCGGGCTTGATGACGATGAAGTAGAATAAGGCTTGGTAGGACGTTGGATCGGTGAACTGCGGGTTTTGTGGAGTCAGTCTCGAATATGATTCATGCGCAGCGCAGTAAAGTGAAATGCGAACGAATTGCGATTGGGATTGGATTGAAATTGGGGTGAATACGGGGTGGGTGGTGGAGAGGGTGAAAAGGGAAAAGGACTCACCATAGCGTAGGTGTTCTTGTAGAAAGAGCGTTCTCGAACGAGTCCAGTCCTCCCAGAAGCCAAATAGCCAGATTCGATCTCTTGGTTGGTGGCTTCTCGATAGCGCGTGAAAATCGGTCGAGGAGGGTATGGCGATGGGTATGAGAGTGGACTGTGGAATGTAGTTTGGAGGTAAAGTTCTCCGCGAGCGAATGCTCTGGCGCCCAGGAGGTCCAGGAAGCATAGTAGGGCGGCCTAATGGCAGCGCGATAAGGAGAACACTGCCGCTCTGTGCGCGTGTCAGCGACCGCAGTAGCACGAAACGAGCGGTGGGACGTACCACTGTAAATACAAAGAGATAGACCCACGCTGCTAGAGCGTATGGGAAGTTGATGAAGAGGAGGTGCGCAAGGGAGCGATAGAACATTGGTCGTGCGAGCGGCACAAAGTACTGTTTCCACCCTGCTACCGTTGTGAACCCAGGTGCGTTCCGTCTGGGGAGATCCAAAGACTCCCCATCGTGGTCCTCCGTGAAACTATGCATATGCCCTTCCTCCAATCCATCCTCCGGAAGGTGTATAGGTCCCCGCGTCGTGTCTTCGTCATCTTCCTGCTCGAATAGCGATAGTATCGTGTGAGCTAAGGAGGGTGCAGCTGACATGGTGCTGGCATGCGACAGCGATCTCGGTCTACGTCGTTGACCAGGGTTACGGAGCAACCCCGAATTCGTCGTCGTGAGGAATGGAGACCGCTCCCCATGTCTTCCTCCGTACTCGGTCCTGAGGACGACGTCGGGCCTTCAGTGCCCTGTTCATGGTCAGACAACGAGCCTATTGAGGATATCTGGGTATGTATAGGCTGTAAACGCCCTTGGTGCCGTCGAGAAGCTCGTGTCCGTCGAGTTCGC
>JANDKE010001425.1:0-10909 GCA_027627275.1 Coprinellus aureogranulatus
GTCGCGTTTGTCTTGCTCGACGACCACCATGATTCCCTCTCAAAGTCCACCAGTTCTGCTCCGACCGCTCCAGCACTCAAGACGTTTCCGAAAGATCGGTCGGGTTAAGCACGATTCGTCCGACGTCGGCATTGGCCGGAGACCCTGGATTTTGACTTGAACGCCTCGAGGCGGGAGGCCTATTTCAGTTCTGTGCGATGTGTATCAATGAGATGGTAGTAGCAGGTGAGTACCTTCCTGCGATAACGACTCGACGCCGCCGTTGATAAATGCACACGTTTTCCAGTCGTATACGGCCTTGAAACTGCGAAATACAGCAGCTGTTCATACATTGCATCATGAGGTACCGCCTTCCCATGTAGAAGTCGACATGAAAGCCTCGAGGACCAGGGTCCCTTTCTCATAGAATGACCAACCATACGCATCACGCATGCAACTCAATTGCTTTCTTTGCCTGCAAACTCCTGCGGTCGGAATCTAGGCCGGAAATGGTGCAGAATACCCGAAGTTCCGTCGCAATTGGTCCCTGAATATGACTCTTCACGCGCGAATCCCAGCACACGTTCCCGATGCAATTGAAAGAGCACTGCTATACGGCGGTCTCCAGCGCAGTCTCGACCCGTTGCGATGGCTGATGTTGGGGGGAAGGAAAGAAGGTGCGCNTTTCGTGATTTTACTTCCATTTGTAGGGAANAGAATGCATAGGGTGGGGNCAAACTCTTTTTGCAGGCACCGAAGACAGAATTTGGAATTGNGCCCGAAGCCCGACACTCTATCAAGGCGACCNCCTTTGTTCTGAAGCNGTAGAGAACCTCTTTCCGCCCGCAACCGCGTCTTCGCGATTCTATCCTTTGTTCGGCACCCCTCGCGTCGCGTCACCCTAGAACCCGTCCCTCTTTCACTCTTTNGTCGCCTTCATCTCTCAACCTTCATTCCAGTCGTGATTGGATCATGAGCGCCCACTCAAAGGAAAGGGATANTCTCGTGAGTCGCCTTTGTCACCTTTCGATAGCTGCAGTCTGACCGTTCCCCNAAAAGCGTGCCATTTCNCCTCCAACATCGGACGACGAGGTNGTGGACACNCCGGAAGTCNCCCNCCTCGCGTTACCTGAGGCCCATCTTACTTTCGCCCTCGCATCCGACTCTCACAGCGAGGTCCGGCTCGTGTCNTTCATCTGCGATGATGGAGACATTGTGAGCAAGCCCGTCGCGTTCCTACCCCACAACTTNGAAGAAATCCCTTCCGACGAGGAGTGGTACAGAAACCTCGACCGCGANACGGTGTACATTGCTGCTCCAGGATGGACTACACCTCCACAAACCCCGCTAGACGGCAGCTGGACTATCGAGATAGCAGAACCAACCGCGCCTCTGGATCCCTCATCACTACAACCACCACAGTCTTCCACGGCGTCCGCCTTCGCCTTCTTTCAGAATCATTTCCTGAATAGGCCGGAACACTCTTCGGATAGCGAAACCTCCAGCTTATCTTCTGGTTCCTCATATTCTCGCTCCAGTTGGGAAACTCTCGACTTTTCTGATGAATCCTACTACGACTGCGAGCAGGCACGAGGAACTGTCAACTCGTCTACCTTGGGTGGGCTAGACGTGTACATGCGCACGGGCTCAATCATTCATTGGACGCACCACCCTCTATATGCGGCGCAAATTGAGCGCACGTCACATCCCTCCTTCCTGCGCGAGTTCTCCGCATGGGGCGATGATCGATTTGACTTCGACCCGGTCACACCCTTTGCGAGGGATTGGCAGTCGAAAGCCAAGATAGCGAAACCAGCAGGCAGAGAAGAACCTTCTGACGATGCTGTAAGTAGCTCCTCCTCTATATTAATACCTCATCACATTCTCAGATTGTTTGACCTTTACTAGGTGTCGGAAGTACCACGCTCCGAACGCGCGGTGAGCGATAGGGATTGGGAGCGCGTGCAGGCATCTTCACCCAAACCGAAAACCTCGCCAGCGGGCGCCAGTCCGAGTCCCCGGAAGCGCTTGAGGAAGCCGAGACCGCCACAGCCATCGCCTTCCGAGAGTCCGCCAGCCAGCCCAAAACCGAAAACCTCTGGGTTTAAGGTATTCGCACCTCTGGAAACGATGATCGGTTGCCCGAATCGAAAGCCGGCCACAGTCGATGATAATGCACCGTCGTCACCTTCCTTCAAACTCCTGCTTCCTCGTCCGCGCCTTGATGCACTCATTCATTGCGGATCGAAAGTTCGCGAAGGCGAGGAGTCACTACCTGGCCGAGAGGCAACGGGAAATGAGCCCTGGGTTTGGGTCGACATAACACGTCGTTCTGCGCCTTCTATGAGATAGATGGACGAAGCCGGCTTTTCCATCTACAGTTATGACATTACGAAATACCACCTATGATTGCGCCACCAAAGATTAGGGTCCTCAAACCCAAGATTTGAGGGAAGTTGACCCCCTCGAGGCTGCGTACGCAGAGCGTGCGCGTGCGCGTCGCTGCTTCAACTGCACGACCAGAATTTGGGGTGTTCGGCCCAAGGCTCGAGGAACAGCCTCAAGGCTGCCTACGGCGTGCGTACGCGTCGCCATTGCTGCATCGTTCCCGACCGAGTGACATTGACAAAGGAACCGCTTCTCGAAGCCCTTCCATTGCTATTGGCTCTGAATCAGCTGGTCTCTTTCATTTTTGGCAGAAGCAGTCGCGTTCTGAGCCTCGTTCCGTTCCAATGTGAGAAAACATGTGGAGAACTTGGTGCTAACCATGGTAATAAACCCCGCGTCTGCCCCATACATGCTGGATACCGGACTCGGATACAGGCTCTTTTGCCTCCACCCACCCACATCACTTGGAGATTTTTGCAGGTATCTCCTCTTATCACTTCTTAAAACGCAGCGAGGACTGCCCTACGTAGGGCGTGCATGTGCTGGGATATGAAGGGAAAGTCGGGTCCCCTTTGTTGGGGAAGATCTCCTTTCCGGTTTATTAGAAACGGCCCTTCAAGGCGTCGGTGGGTTTTTGAAGCAGGCTACCCACCTCCCTCCTTTCGCCTTTCTTTTCCTATCTCCGTCGACCCACCTACATTCCCTGCGACGCCTGCACGCTGGATAGCGCCTCCTTCCCGTAAGTCCAGCGCTCACCAGTGGCACTCAAAGACATTNNNNGCTGATTTACCTGATCCGACGGTGCTAGTCCTTTCTATAACTCGTAGCTTGAGGACGCAGTGCGGCTCGAGCACGAGTCAGTGTGTCAAAGACAAATGGTTGCTCAACGCCCTTCCCACCATTCCCATCCTCAGAAACTGACCTCCAGCAGGAGGCCTCNGCTNGAGGAACGCGATCCGGTGTNNNGNNNTNNNTNNTNAGNNNNANNNNTGNACTNACATTNGNNTCCNTTGTCAGGTTCTTCGNGATTCTAGTTTGACTTTCGCTGCTGTTTGGGATCCAGAGACTGGCGCTCTGCAATCCTTCTCNGGTGATAGTCTCGGAAAGCTNACCACNTACGTCGACTCCCCCGATGAAAAGGAGNTNCCNCGGCCTCCTGTNCCTCCGAAGACATGGAGTACGATNATGCTTGCTGCTCACTGGCAGAGTCGNTTTGAACGCACGAAACCNCTTGGACGTCCNCCNTGCACTCGAAACAATACNAGGGAGCCGGAGACNTCTTTGCTGTTCAGTGATTCCGATGTGCGTCGGGATTTATTGNTTGAATGGCTTTGACTGACTCTTCGTTCCCAGTCTATTGCTACTATTCCCAGCATCTATAGCGACGATGACGAGACTCTATACGGCCACTGGCAAGCCGCGAGACAGCCTCCCAACGTAGATCAAAGCCCCGGCAGTAACGCAAGAACACTTGGCAACCCATTGTCTCCCACCAAGTCGGAAATAACCTTCGCTGCGCTGTGGGATCCTAGGAGAGGCTTCTGCACTCTCAAGGANGGGGTCCTTGTTCCCGTTTCCGACACACCGCCACGCCCGGAGAATAGACCCTCCAAGCTTCTCTTCGACGATGGTGACTTCTATTCGGGTGATTGGGAAGTGAGCTCNGACTCGGAGCCCACTTTTGACTAGCGGATCCCCTTACCCGATCACACCTCCCGACTCNCACTGTGGACTCTCCTCAAGGCCGACAACGCTTCGAAAGCCGAGTGTGCCCACAGCTGAGCCAGACGTCCCGTTCGATTACCCGGCGCAGTATGCANCCTTCTGTGACAGCCCGAAGCAGGATCCCGCGTCCAAACTTCCGGAGCATGACCTTGAGGAGGATGAGGGCTTCTTCGATTCGTTTGGCAGCCATTCCGATTGNGAACCCCACCTTGTACGTCTTCTCCCGCNCGTCGTGCTGTGGTTTGTGCTCACCGCGTTCCGCAATAGCCTTCACGCTTCTCTACNACCACTTTCTATACCTCGTCATCACGATACCTCAACGCCGACCTCACTTCGATCGCCACCCCCGGAGCCAACTCCNTGGCCTTCCCTTCCGCAGCGGCATTGGACGCTAGAGCCGAATACTATCTGAATGGGACTGCCAAGCCNAAGTCTCTGCACACCCCGGAGGAACCTACTACGCCGCCTAAGAAACGAGTGTCGCGCAAAATGAGTTTACCAGCGGGCAGGGCGAAAGAACAAGGTTCGCCAGCACCAGGGTCGTTCAAACTTCAAGCGCCTCCTCTCCCCCGTTTCTCTAGTGTTCTCAAGGCTTCGTTTTCATTGAAGCGACGACCCACTCAGGAGCAGGAGAANTGGGTTCTGATTGACGTTCGACCCATAGGGAAGTAGATCTTGCCCCATGTTTCTTCAATTCAGACACTACCCCTTTCTCATCTCACCTGACTTTCCTTTTCATTCCNGTCGTGGACCATTCACTCTTTCAAAATCTATCTATTTCCTTCNTTAACCTTCACGTATCCGTTTGGATCTCGGATATCTTGGAACCCGTGCGAATGACTCTAGCGTTACCCTTACAANTCGAACTTCCTTCCACTCTTGGATGTACAATATCAAGCATTAGACTAGCTACGTATGCTCCTATGNCATGTCGTCGGGGGTACTTTGTGACATCTGTCGCTCGGTGTGCGTACGGAAATGAAAGAGTGCGTATCCCTTCACTATGTTGCTGCTGGGGTCAGGAGCCATGAGATAGCTACGCAGAGTCTGATCAACGCCCCGATCTCGGTTGTCAACACCGCACCCAACTTCCCTATTAACAGACGCCCCACCAAGAGTCCCATGAACATCGACATGACCGAAAGCCATTTCTGGTCTCGCGACTGGCAATGCNGGGTGACGTTCAAGAACGATGGTTCCGCAGGCAATTCGACAATGACTCCGGTCAAGACCACTGGATTACGATCGGCCAGGGAGGACGTCAGTAACGGACATGAAGTCACTAAAGCAAGATGAAGCTGCGCACTGAAAGGGGTGTTGAGTTCGCTTGCCATTGCACCTTGCCCGCCGAGGCTAGCACTGAGGCACGCGACCCTGAAAAACACGCTCGTTGTGATCCGTCGAACGAGAGGGATATCCGCTATCAGGGGCTGCTGGGCCCCGACCGGGTTATACGTGAATGAAGAAGCGATTGTGAGGACCGCCTGCAGCATTGTGCCACTGAAAAGCCACCCCCGNCTGCGCAAACCTGCGANACTCCCTAACCGACTGAATATGAGTGCGCCCATGAGGAAAGCGCCTACAGAGCACAGTGCATACTGCTCGGATTTCCGGAATGAATNGTTTGGCTTCTGAAGATAGGCTTCAACAACACGGGCAGCAGCCAGACCNATCTAAGCGTCCAAGGTAAACAAGGCCAATATCCCTGGTCAGAGGGGAAAGTCTAAGGGTCAAACAAAAGNCTGTGCATACTTGAGCAAAGTTCCCTGTCTGGAATCCGCAGAATATCCCGCTGGTGGAAAAAGACAGGGCGTCACTGGGTCGAGAAGAGTGTCACAACCTTTTATTTGTGTGTCTGAATGGTTAGAANGACTCACATGTAGCCGGTCATGAATGAATAGCCTACTAAAGGCAGGGTGGCCGGAAGGACGTNCACACCCANAGCGGAAACGAAGCGTCTCTTCGTTGTTCTATGTCCTACTGGTAGGATGCCTCCACCGTCGAACGCGGGCTTGTCGGTGAGATAGCCAGCAATGCTATGAACTGCGCATATGTGGTCCATCCAGTACAAAGCCAAATAGCAATGAAGGCGAGAGCAGGAGNAAGGGCAGAGTCGACGCCAGGGAACGGTNGATCGAANTCCTTCATNGCAACACCTCTACCAGTCTACCAGCTCAAAGGGTGCATCGGCTACNCTCCTTGCTGATAGGATAGAGACTTTGCTATCNTGATAGGGAGTGGTCTAGAGGGCGAGCAAGTTTTGCGGGGTAACGCGGCAAAGTCGTGTGGAGGTCATGATGGACGGGTGGAAAGGGACGTTGNTGGTCCAGGCGCTGCGAATTTAGCGCTCGCCGATCNCAAGTTGATCCCAGGAAACGCTGCTTAANTTCGTGCGTGGCTTCGAGCCATGCGGCAGATAAATTACAGAAAAGAGTATAAGAAGGGTGATAATTGTCAGTTCATGGGGCATATGAGTAACTACNGTATAATGTTCAACGTTCAATGATATAAGTTTAATGTCCTCGTCAAACCACTCCTACGATTTGGAGTCTTTCGAGAATTGATAAGGGTCAAATTCACCAGTATCCGGTTTGCCATCCATCGCTTGGAAATAACTGATTCTACCTGAATCCCTGACGCTTGACCAAGCGTCGCTCGGAGAATTTGCGGCAGGGCTCCGCCGATTAGGGGTAAAGGAGGACGAAGGAGATAGCGATGTTGGCTGTGAGGTAGGGGAGGACGACTGCGGCGAGGATGCCTGAACGGAAGTGAAGGACGAAACGGGGTGAAGCGAAGGCGCCCCTTGGGCGGGTGCCGGGTTGGATCGCACCACATTGGAGAAAGCGGGGCGACCTGCTGGAGGCGATTGAGACGAGGGAGATAATTGTGATGTCGAGGGCTGGGATGAATGCAGCTGCGGCAGCGCAGCCTGAGAGGTATGGTACAGCAGACCATTAGGTTGCGGTGGAGTCTGGGGGTTCCATGACTGGTGAGATGACTGAGGGACTGATCTGTGTGTCGACCCTGTGACATTCTTCGAAACCATTGTCGTTCCTGTCTTCGCTTCAGGAATGATGGACATTGGCGCCATTATCATCTGCTGTTTCTGATTTCGGCGGCGGTTGCGTATGGAAAGGAAAGCGAATACGAGCAACACTGCTAGTAGAATAGCGCCCAGTCCCCCGCCCACAGCACCTCCCACGATCTTGGGAGTGTTGTTCGGCCTGGTCTCTGGAGTTGGGGCAGAAGCCGGCGCATTTTTGACGTACATGTAGCTGAACGAAAGCGGGGCTGTCGCATTATTTCCCTTGTTGGTGACCACCAGCCGGTGGAGCCCCGCGTTCAAACCAGTGACGTTAAAATACGGCTGATTGTACTTGGACTGCGACCTGGCGGCGGGGATGGCAAAGTCTGTCGTCGGCCCTCCATCCACGGCATAGGATGCGATTCCGTCCACAGCGGTGGCGCTATTGGGTGTGTAGCCTCCAAAGACGAGGCCAACCCCTAGTATGAAGAATGTTATTGAGAAACTATTTCCTCATAGATAAGTCACAGAACGCACCATTGAACTCCAACGTAAACCAGGCACCAGTCGCATACGTAGACCTCCGAAACCCATCCACATCCTCTTCCCAACCCTCTGAAGAATACCTGTACCTCCCGTCGTCTGAGTCCACCTCCGTCCAAGCGTTCGAAACATCCGCATCGCGACCAGCTTGATATTGCACTTGATCCACCCATAAGGTCTCGCTCTGAACCGAAGCCCGCAGTTCAAGGGTGTGGTCGCCATCGGCTATATCCTTCCCCCAGCATAGCAGAAAGTTGCTATAACGTTCCGTTGGATAGTCCCAGGGCTGTCCCGTGTCATTTCCATCAACATAACAGCTCCAATCTGGATCCCGCCCAGTGCCTCCCGTTGCGTTTTGTGGCCTGAGGGAGCCCCAGAGGCGGACACTTCTGCCTGTAGAACCGCGTGCTCAGGGGCGTGATCACAGAAGGCAGAAGCTCTCGTACCTCGAAATGAGTACGAAAGGCTGCCGTTCGTCGTTATTCCCTGCAGGGTACTCAGAAAAGGTGGACCATTGTCTCCCCAATCGTCCGTATTCCCTTGTGTGCTGAACCATGGGCCATCCCACTTGAAGTTAGGGTCTGTGTTGTCCACAGAGACCAGCCTGTCATTCACCGACATCGCAGGGCGCTTCGCTAGCAGGGGAGAGCCAGAGGGGTGGTGACGGAAGGAAAGCAAGCCTGAGGGCGTCTATTCAATGGGCAAAGTGCGCCCATCCGACCTGCCCTGAGAAGCGTGCTGTATCGTGACAATCTATTCATGCTCCGCAACCAACCCTTTTCGATTTGGTGTGCGGGATGGCCGCCTGTCACTGGCTGATTGTAACCGAAGATAAAGATCACAAATGCCCACACATCGCTGTTACTCGTTGTCCCAACTCATATTGAGCTGCCACAGCGAGCTGTGGAAGAGCTCGTCGAACATGAGTTGCAAGAGGGAGGGGCAAGAGGCAAGAATGAGACAAAGAAGGCAGAGGACAGGAGTCTCGCTTGGCAGGCCCGCGGGTGCACTTCGATTTCGGATCAACTTCCCTTTCCGACGCATTTTAGCGCCCGTCCCGGTCCAGATCGCCAGCTTTGAGATGAATGGGAGAGTTGCGGTTCATTGAGCTTGCCAGTAGTGAAATGAAAACTGTTATTCGTTGGGGCCGACTGTTGATGTGACAGTGAATAGCTGGTCGATCTTCGCATGCGTTGCAAACCCGGTCTACCCGTCCATGAGTATGCACATCCCCTACAGACACTTTTACGAAACCCCCGAAGACATCTGAATTACAAGTGGCCCCTCAACCTGATCTCCAAGTACCTGAACGGCACATACAAAACAGCACTGACCCCAAACGCCACCTCGAAGCCAATATCGCCAGCCGTCTCCGCCAGCGGACCCACAAACCACACTTGATGTATGGAAGGGACAATTAGCCCGATAGAGCAAACCCCTGCACCCAACGCTGCGAGGCCTGTGGGTAGTTCCTTGGGACTGTTCCAGGTTTTCGCATCGTACATCGCAGGGTCGTTGCGTCGGAACCAAAGATGCTCGACGAGGATGATTGCTACGTAAGCAGACGCCCAGTATCCGATGAGGCCAAGGAAGTTGAGGAGTGTGTCGTAGAACCTGTGCGCGCCTACGATGGCGAGAGGGATGACACTATTATCGTTGGCCAGATTAGAGATGAACCGTCATCCGGTAGAGAATGAACTCACATCCCAGTGGCAACAATCGAGAATACGTAGCGCGGTACGCGCACAAGCCAAGGAACGAAGACCTGGATATTGATGGAAATAGAGTAGAACGTGGCGGCAATGTTTCCCGCGACGGAAAGGCTGAGGAGGACGGTGAGGAATTTACCAAAGCCTTTTGTAGGGTGAAGCATGGCCTCGAGAAGGCCCCCAACGTCGGTACCACCGGCGAACCCTTCGTCCCATTCAGGAACGGAAGGGGCAGCTACTGCGACAGCTGCTCCAAGGCATTGAAGGGTGACCTAGAGGATATTCAGATGTCTGAGGGGATCGAAGCTGGGGGCGTAACATACAATGGGGAGGAGGAGTCCAAGGTAAGAATAGATGAAGATCTTCCACCTACAAGACGGCTTGTCAAATTAAAGATATCAGGTGGGCAGCAAGCGGACGTACGCAGAGACTTCGGGACGATAGTACGTCGAGAAGTCGGAACTCAGGCCAGAGAACGTAATGGCGAACCCAGCGAGTGTAGAAGCGAAGCTCAACACGGCGGCGAGCGGTGGCGGGTTCCGCAGGCGGTGGATTATAGAGATGCTTCCCGCCGACTCCAAGGGCGATAACGAATGTGATAAGGACAGGGAGCCAAGAACAGGCGTTCATACCTGGTGACTCATGTCAAGACCCCAAAATAGCATAGCACGAAGGACAGCGGCACGGCTCACCAGTTCAGGACGTTATAACCGCAGAAGGAGATCAAAAGCGAAATGACGGAAATGATAACGATGCCGACACTGCGGAGGTGATCAGTCAAAGCGCCAAAACCCATGACCAAGTGCAACGCACGTCCAAGACAGATTACCGTTGACGCTGGCAAGCGCCTGTCCACCAATAATGGAGTTGAGGATAGAGAATGCGACCATTCCGATAAGGTTNAACACGCAGGGTACGATNACTCCATAGTAGCCGAACGAGTACCGAGAAGCAATCATTTGACGCATTCCAAGTTTTGGGCCCCATGTACAGCTGCAGGATCGGGCATGTGAGAGGGGGANGCGAGCAANAATGAACTTCAGGAGCACGCACAAGTACGCNGGGAAAGCACAGCAAAGGAGGTTGAAGAATAAGATCGTTAGGCATGTGTCGCGGAGTCCAAGACCGAAAGCGAGGGGACCGAGGGTTCCTGCTGAGAATCTGGGGTCCGACGGAAAGCAGACATGAGCTGGAGATCTGNNCTGTCAAGNAAGTAGACGCACGTCAAGATGTTGACATTCCAAGAGAACCAGATGAAGAAAATTTTGGAATATTGGGTATCAGTTCGCTCTTCCTCTGGTACNGGCTGGACGCCTGATATAGATCTTCGTTAGCCCNGCCCTCCNTTGNGAGTGAACGATCGCNGTGCGCACCTCGGTCNTCGACTCCGAACTTCAACAACCTCTGCGTCCACTTGTCCTTATACACCCCCTTCTCCGGCTCCATCGAAACCTCAACACCATCGTCAAACGGAATCTTTTCGTCCTTGGTCGTGTGCTGCATCTTCTCTCTCGAAGTGGCGAGTAGCNNNNANANNNAG
>JANDKE010001426.1:0-14538 GCA_027627275.1 Coprinellus aureogranulatus
TGGCAGGCGACGCGGCGCACAGCGAGCAGCGGAGAGCGTAGGGCGGAGGAAAGTTGCCAGGTGGTGGGCGGACATTGCGAAGCTCGAAATTTTTTTGAAGCTTTCTTTGTAGCCGTCACGTGCGGATTTAGGGCGGGTCCGCTCCTGTCCGCTCGCGCCTTGCCGGCGCATCACTTCTGTCCCTCTCCATCATGTCTGATTCCGTAGAGCAGGCCCTCTTCGCGGTGCTCCGCCAGTACTCTTGTCTGACTCCTGCGAATAAGATCACTTTCCCTCAGGATATACCTCGTGGGCGCTTGCAAGACTTTCTCGTGGACAAGATACTGCACAACGACCTCTTGACCGCTTATCCCCCGTCTACCCAATATCAAAAATCGTTCTGGAAACGGGCGATAGAGCATCTGGAGGAGGATGTTTGCGAGGCATGTCTAGAGACTTCTAACTGAGTATGGCGTGTCATCGACGGGCCTCTAGGGTACTGACCCCGACTTCGAGCTCTCCTCAGAGATCTACGACCACTATGTTGCACTGCTTCAGAGGTGCGCTTCAGTCTTTCGTCTTCCGATACCCGATGGATCCTTTCTCCAGTCAAAGCACTGCGATTGAGCCTTTCCAAGTATCAGCTCCTTCCAAATCATATATCACATACTATTGGCGACCGCCACAGTCCTTGAGGTGCGACTTGGGGTCTAAAGAGCATATCACTACCACTTTGCTCGAGTCAAGGAGCATGATTGAAGCTGGCACAACTGGCCTCAGGACTTGGACTGCCGCGTTCTTTATGGCACAATACTTCCTCGAGAATCCTGGTATGCAGTGTTCTGCGTCTTCTCCATTTCCGCTCCTCACCATCTCGACTAGCTGTCGTCCTTGGGAAACGTATTCTTGAGCTCGGCTGCGGGATCGGCTTTATGGGGATTGTGATGAGTAGCCTACAGGTCCTTTCTCGTGCGGGGGGCGAACCTCTTCCAAACCTTTGGTTGACGGACGTCAATGAGACGGTCCTGACAACTTGCCGTCAAAACATGGAACTTCCATGCAGTGAGTAGAGACGCAGGCGAAAGAGACGAACAGCTTGACGATTAACTTGAAATCAGATCTATCCTCGTCACAAGATGCTGCCAACATCGTCAGAATCGATTGGTTCGATGCGCTCGACGATTCCACAGCACCCTGCCTGAAGTCCTTACTTTGCGAAAAGATGAACCCCGAGCTGATCGTCGGATCTGACATAGTGAGCTTTTGCTCTACTCCATCTATCCAGGAGAATTTTACCTGAATATTCAATCATCAGGTATTCGACCCCTCCTTGATTCAGCCGCTACTTGCGACGGTTAAATTGGCGGTAGGAAACTCCGATAGGACGGCCCTATTTGCTCTAACAGTTCGAAATGAGAAAACGATGTTGCAGTTCCTATCGACAGCCCGAGGTATATCTGCAGTTCATTCAGCGGAATGGCGCTCATTGTCGCCTACTAGATATGGGGCTGGATGTTGAAGATATGCTTCACCCCGAGTTTACGAACGACTCCGTACTTCCGAACGACGCCGTGGACGATATCCCTGCGGTCAAGTTACTCAAAATATCTGCGTAGCCTGTTCCGAACGAGAGATTATAAACCTATCCTTGGCTTTCTCTTAGCATTACAAAACACTGAATGGGTTCGGGAGTCCGTATGCATCCGTTCGGATTCCGGGCTTGACGCTCTCTCCTTGAGTGCAAAATCTAGCCTATCGGATTCAGGGTATTTCCCTTCTTACATTGTCGTACCACGCTCTTAGCGCCCAACAACCCCGAGTTTGGCTGGTTGGCTGAGCCGACCTGATCGACTATCCATTCTGAGATATGCGGGCGAGCTTGTGCGAATCGCTGCAGGCACGTACATCAAAACTCACTTCAACCCCAGCCATGTCACTCCGAGTCAAATACTGCCAGTAGGACGTGCCAGGGACTCCCGCCTCTCCCCTTCAGAGTCCAGAAGACGCTGCGATTGAAGCATCCACTGAGCGTGTACATCGGCTGCAGTTGTTCCGAGTCAAGCCAACGACCGTTTGCAGCATGGACTTCTTCTCATCCCATGATATCCTCAACAATGTTCCTGGACTTCTCATGGATCTGAAGGATGGTTCAGCGAAGAGCCTATACGTGCCGTCTGTCCTCGCGGCGACCGCTGTCATTGCGGTGTTATGGATTCAACGGAAAAGAGGTTAGTCCTGCATCTTCTGTTCGACCTCAACCCTGCCCATTTGCGGCGTGAGAGTGCGCCCGCATGTTTCTCCTGTATTCGAAGGCTAACATACCTTACAAGGATTGCCCGCAGGCTCAAATAAGCAACCTACTCAGACTGTGCAAAACAGGTCGAAACCGGCCGTACTACCGCCCGCTGGACAAGTGACTGTGTCGAAGATCCTTGTGCACCCAATCAAGGTATGTTGTCGTGGAGCTCTCACTCCAATTGGAAATGCGTCTTGACACCTGTGGCAACAGAGTTGCAAGGGCATTTCAGTCCCAAGTTCGAAATTTACACCTGAAGGTCTCGAGGTAGGCGCGCATAAACATAGCTCGTCTCCCACCCTTCATATCTGACTTTGCTGTCAGTACGACAGGATATGGTCGATCATAGATGCTACGACAAAGAAGATTATCACTGCGAGGGAGGTATCGAAGGTGGGCCGGCTCGTTATGAATTAGGGATGCAGGTGGTGACAACATCGTAGATGGTTCTCATTTCTCCTCGTATTGAGAAAGATGATTCTCTGCCCTATAAAGGCGTGCTTCACGTAACCGTGCCGAACGATTCAACTCTCCAGAATTTCTCCATCCCGCTAGAGCCTACATTGGACACTCTGGAGAAATGGCAAATGTAAGAGCACTTCTCTCTCTCCCACATAAGAGTAAACGCTGAATGCAATCTCTATCAAGCCTACCTCATATCACGATCTGGCCGACTCATCCCCCAGTAGATGGGTACATCTGTGAATCTGTCGCTGCTGACGGCGCATCTCCGTCTGAAGTGCTCTCCCAATACTTCGGGAAATCGGTCCACCTCGTCTACAAAGGGCCACGACCACGGGAAAGTGACCCGACTTCTCGATACCCAGAGTTGAAGGCTACGGCAAAGTATCAGGACATGTATCCGCTGTTGATCCTCTCCGAAGAAAGCACAGGGGCGGTAGAGAATGAACTTCGAAAGCACGTAGGCACCCAGGGTATTAGCCAAGAGTGGGCGACTGGAAAAGTGGTCATCGAAAGGTAACCTTGGGCCTTACTTCTCCATCATAGAATGCTATCAGTGCTTTGAACTCCTCTATAATGAATGATACTAATATGGCCTTATCCAGGTACCGGCCAAATATCATTCTCAAGGGTGGAGGTCCTTTTGCTGAGGATGCTTGGGACGAGATATCGATCGGCGCCGACGATGCCCCGGCATTGTCACTCGTCTCATTTTGTACTCGTTGTTTGGTCAGTCCCTCCACCCGTCGTCTCGAAATAGTGTAACTGACGAACCAAAATGCCAGCTGCCTAACGTCAGTCCAGAGACAGGCCTACGAGACGCGGCCGTGCCGTACAAAGTCACCATGAAGTTCCGGACGGGACTCGACCCCAAGCAGAAATTGAAGCCATGTGTTGGGTGCAACGCCGTTCCTCAAGGAAGTGGTCGCGTCTCTGTCGGTGATTGGGTGTATGTGAAAAAGCTCATTGACTCAGAAGAGTAGATACCGCCGACTGTCTCATGTGGGATAACACGCAAAGCAGCATTCCGGGTGATACGGTTGCGAACTCGAATCGTCAACTAGACCCTGGATCTGTAGAGGCAATCGACAGATTTAGAATTGAGGCTAGAGGTACCTGGAGTGGCTTCTTCTGAACTGATATTGATATCTCGGCGAAACCGACCGCAAGGTGTACTACCATTTGCGTTGCGAAAGGAGTGGGCCGGTGGTGCGGCGTATGGCATCACACGGACAATGGATGGACGAGGCTGTGGCTCAGGCACGTTTGTTGCCTCAATGAGCTACGCCGTTGGGGAAGTTTAGAGAATTGTAGACTGTAATGACGCTATACGGCCATTAAGATAAGGGCCTGTCGAGAATCACTGGATTATTGAAGTCAATTGCGAACCCCGCAAAGCCATTTGGCAGAGCAGCCTCCGTCCGGCATCACGTGGACTCGGGGTGTGCCAAGCGGATTTGTCGCCAGAGGTTGGCTCTAACCCATACATCCGCACCCACTGGTATCCTCCCTCAGTCTCTTCCTTGCCTGCTGCCCATCGCTGTGCTTCTGTGACCTCCATCTCCCAGGCGATGGCAAGGTCCAAATGGATCTCATTCACAGCGCAGCAAGCTCTCAACCGGGATGGCCAGAAGAGCACCAAAGCAGCGGATACCACACCCTCCACACTGTCATCGGAAGTGAAGAAATTCGGACTCGAAAATGTACGTAGCCTGGCCTACCTGTTGCTGCCCGAGTGCTCACACCTGTGTTAATATGGCAGTTCGGAAACACTTGGTGAGAGCAACAGTAGGATGGCGTGCTCTACGGCTCTGACCGTCAACCCGACGCGCACACAGCTATGCCAACTCCGTGCTTCAGGCCCTGTTCTTCTGCTCTCCGTTTAGGGATCTCATGCTGCAGCAACCGGATCCCTCTGTTCCCCAGGATGTCTACTCCCCAGCTGCCTTACCACCGTCTTCGTATACTGCGCCTAATAAGCCTCCGCCTGGTCGTCGGAAACCCGAACGCAAGCCGTCAACGTCCTCGTACCCTGCGGAGCTTGCGTCTGTGTCAAGTTCGCCTCCGCAACCGATACCGATCCCCCCTTCACCCCCCACACTATTCTCGGCGCTACGATCACTGTTCTATCATATCGCTTCCCAACCTACAGACAAGGGGAGCGTTGCGCCGAAGACCTTCATCGAGAAGCTGAAGGAGCTGAATGAAGTCTTCCGTTCTACGATGCATCAAGACGCCCATGAATTCCTTAACTACCTCTTGAACCAGATTGTGGAGGAAATGGACGAGGAGCGGAAACGGTCTCCGCAGAACGGTACTGCGCAGGGTGATGAACGTGAGTGCCAATTCCTCAGGACTGTCGTAGTTCACTAACAGGAAGTCATTGTCAAGTCACCGCTTCTGTCGCAACACTGGCATCGAAAGTGCCTACCGTGCAAACCACTGGAAGTTCCAGCTCCGGTACGCATCCGCGCGATGCCACCCTTGTGCACAAGTTGTTTGAAGGCATTCTCACGAGCGAGACACGCTGCTTGACCTGTGAAACGGTACGCTCGGTGAATCTTCAGCCTTCCATCCGCTAAACGCCCGTTTCCAGGTATCCGCCAGGGACGAGTCTTTCCTCGACTTATCAATTGATATCGAGCAGAATTCGAGCGTTACCGCCTGCCTGCGGCACTTCAGTGCCAGTGAGATGCTTTGCCAAAAGAACAAGTTCTTTTGTGATTCCTGTTGCGATTTGCAGGAGGCGGAGAAAAGGTACGCACCCACGCGATGTTGGTTCCCTGCTTCCCAGTGATACATCTTTCATCACAGGATGAAAATCAAGAAACTGCCAAATGTGTTAGCATTGCACCTGAAGCGCTTCAAATACCAAGAGGACGTGGGCCGATACATCAAACTCAACTATCGGGTGGCATTCCCTATGGAACTCCGGCTCTTCAACACCGTTGACGATATGGAGAATGCGGACCGGCTGTACAGCCTGTTTGCAATAGTCGTCCATATTGGAACGTAAGTCATTTGACCTTTGCCCCCATTCAGCCGCCATGCAGAGAGCTAATAACCATCATCCGTAGCGGGCCGCATCAAGGCCACTACATTTCCATAATCAATACTGGAGGGTCCTGGTTCGTATTCGACGATGACACCGTTTATCCCATTGCAGAGAGCGACATTTCCAAGTACTTTGGCGACTCCAATTCGGGCTCGGCCTACGTGCTTTATTACCAGGCTGTAGACATTGACTACACCGAGCTAGGCCTGCGCCTTCCGGAGCCCGCGAGCGCACCAGAAAGGTCATCTTCGCACCGAGAGTCGGACCATGTTGTTTCATGCTCCCCGATCGCAAGTGACGTTGGGCCTCCTCCTGGATTGCTGCGGGAGTTGCCGCCTGAAGATGATCCATCGCCCGAACCAATACCAATTGCCCAGTCCCAACTTAGTGATACCTCTCCGACTGTCGAGGCTGCTGCGCAGCTGACACCCACCACCCCTTCCACCCCTAACTTCGGAACCAAACTTCTGAATACTCTCCGCCGTGCCCCTTCATCCACACTCGCCGCTCGCCCAAGCACAGCTTCATCTCAGTCCGCGGAAAGGAAGCGTTCTGGAACGGAGCGTTCTCCCCGTCCTTCTGCGTCATCGCCATCTCTGTCTGGAGCTGTCGCTACCNTTGCAGATGCACCGCCGCCAGTGCCGCCACTACCTCCAATCATCCAGACCCCTGAGTCACCCTCCACGCCACTATCCCCTACACCTGCAGTGCTACCCGCTGACGATAAGCTGAAGCCTGTGCGGAAAGAGTCTAAGTCGGGTGGGTGGTTCACTAAGCGTAAAAGCCTGAAGTTGGGTGAGAAGACGAAAACCGCCATTGGTGATACCTTACCAACGCTACCACCTTCTCCCACTCGTCGAGAAGAAACCGCGTCACCATCTGGCTGGTTCAAGGCGTTTAGTTCGTCGAACCGAGAATCACAAACGGCCTCTCGGGCTTCGCATTCCACTTCACAGGCATCTGACAATGGGCTCTCGACAAGAGGGATGTCGGTTGACATTGATAAGCCACATCGAAAAAATGGCACCAGTCAACATCTGACTGTCAACGGCCGGAAAACAGGCGACTCGCCTCCTAGTCCAGGCTCCGCGTCATCCTCTCTGAATTCCAGTTCACCGGCTCAACCGACTTTCGTCCGCCCTTCCACGGCAGCCTCGTCTTCGTCCTCGTTGAACCCCAATTTATCAACTTCACTGACCACGTCGTCTGACCGGACAAAACTCAACGATGGGGTGGTCCGACGCGCCTCCAAAGGGTCCCGTAACTCTTCCCCGTCCTCTTACCGCACTCGACACAAACCATTTCCCTCTGTCAACTTGGATCGCACTTTGCCACCTCTACCTCCAACCCCCACGTTCGTATCCCATGTACACACTCCAAGTAACGGGCATCTTCCTTTTGTGGCCGAACCGACAAGCTACAGTAATGGCAGTGCCTCAGATTTCAACGAAGTTGAGTCCAGCACGGGCTCCGCTTCGTTGAATGATATGCGGTCGCATCTGAGAAGTACAACTCTACCTCCTCCTTCCTCCATTGCTACGTCTGCAGGTGTGAATTTGAGCACGGAAAGTGCACCACCTGTAACATCTCCCATTCGGAAAGCGACGAGGAAGCTGAGCCTGACCGCTCCAATGCTTGGGTTTGGGAGGAAGGAGAAGAAGCAGCCATAACACCCTATATGGACCTCGCGCGACCTTTAGGCACCCTCATTCATCTCACTCATCGCCCTGATAGACGCAATGCGGATAAGGGATGCAGCAGCCGACTTCAAACATCATTTCGGAGGAGTATTGCAGAACCGGTGTGTAGCCATCACTCCTCCCTCTATTTATCAACTTCGCTACCTTTTCCCTCACGTTATCTTTGTCCTACTCGACTTACATTTCAATCGACTCTAACCCAAACTGTTGTATTTGTTGTCGTCGCTGTTCATCCCTCTCTCCGGACACTCACCCATTCCATTGCATGGCCTCCTCGTCTGCCGCTTGCATGTTGATCCTATATACCTAATCGCCTTTCCCTCCACGCCTGCCCTCGCCTAGCACCTAAAAACAGCGCATGTTGACACTCCCTACAAACCCCTTATGTATACTATTGCACATACTCTTGAATAGTTTGAACAATCCGCTAATGATAAAGGAATGGAATTCCAACTATCGCTCTGACCGTCAAGTCAAGCATGAAGTCAATGGCTCGGTATTAGCCTTGGGAACGAGCATGATAGCTACCAGACGGGCGCTTATCAAGCAACTGGTACCGGCCCCAGCGCTTAAGGGCTCCGTGTCGCCGTATTCCCCTCTCGCACATCGACGGTTAGCATGGTTAGATGGCAACCTTTGACGAACCGGGTTGGGCTACGACAATGACTGGCAATGGCGATGAGTGTAGCATATATTCGTCATAGGAGTAGAAACATGGTGTGCATAATACATAGATTTGATTGTTCCGCCGAGTNCGTTGCTTGGAGTAGAGATGCATATCTTACCNAGAATCAGGTTCATATATGTGTGAGTGGGGTTCGTTGGTCTGGATGACACTCTTTACCCTCGCATCTCGTAGGTCCCATCCCCCATCCTGCGATATAGGTTTGGATTCGCATGCCTCTCCCGCTCCTTTTCTTGGGCCAANTGATCGTGCAACCACCTTCTATGCCTCCTCCAATGCTCTGTCCTTCCATCAGGCACAATTGCGGCACCCGTATCCACAACCTTCACAGCATCCTCCCGATCCGACGCCATGACTATCCTCCCTGTGGTCTCGTCCCATGCGATCGCCCTGAGACCGCCGTTCGCATTGATCTCCTCAATGACCGGCTGCGCAGCATTGAAATCGGCGTAGACATCTTTTCCAAACGGGAGAGGGAGGCGCTTACCCCGACGCGTTACGGGGCACTCAGGTTCGTCTTCCTCATGGAGCATAGGGTCGTCCTCGTAGATTGGTCCGACGTTTCGAGAGCGAACGTAGCGCCTCATCTTCTTGATCCTGGGCGTGGCGGTAATGTCGTACTTATCGAAGAGACAAATGAGCGCGGACTCGGAACCTGGAATGACCTTGGGGCGGAAGTTGTCCGTTCGCCTGAGGTGCATAGGGAAGGAAGTGTGGTCGAAGAAGTACTCGTACTGGTCGGGGTGAGCAGGATTGCGCCTCTGCATAGGGAAGATCTGGTGGTGCTCGATTGCATTCGGTTCCGCGAGTTCCATGAAGATCGAGAAGCAAGGTGGAGGACCGCCAGCATGCTTGAGTGTCGGATGGGTCGCGTTGACCTTCGGACCGCGGTTCGGCCATCCCAAGTCAGAGATGAGGAACTTCTTGACGTTCTTTCCCTTGTCAAATACGTATCTGGTGAGGGCAAACAGATGAAGTACCCCAGTGGTGATCTTGGGCATCTCATACCACTCGATAAGGTGGACTTCGCGCTCGCCTCCAGGTGTGATGCTAGGTCGGAACGGAGTAGGGGTAGCAAGTTCCTCGAGCTGGGCCTGGGAGTAACTGCGCACACCGATGGTACGGATGACGACCATACCTCTCTGGTCGGGACTAACACGGAAAGCCCGCAAGCGGTGGGGCATGTCTCGCCATTCTGGGTTCTGGTGGCCCCCAAGCGCGCAACAGAGATGCTCCTTGTGGTCCAAGATGTTGACAAAGTGCAGCTCGGCAGGCAGGGCGATGAACATGAGGAAGTGTTTGCCATTCCATTCGATGATGCTGGTCTGGGTGATCTCGAACTGCGAGTTGGCCATCATGAGCTCCCTGAATGGGTTGGGAACCCTCAGGATGAACTGCTCGTAAGATGGGTGGTTGTGATCGAGGTCGGGTTGCTTGAGCCACTCGACCAAGTTCAAGTTGAGGTAGACCGCAGAGATGTTGTAGTCAAAGCCCCCGACGATATCGTGCTTGTGCTCGAAATCCGTGCTCAGATCCTCCTCGTAGAACCTGGATTGCATACCCGTTAGTCTAGCGAAATTAGGAAGGAAGAAGGAACGTACCCAGGCGGCTGAGCAATCCTAACCTTCCTCCTGTTGTAAGTGACCAACAGCCCATTCTCTCCCTTCCTTATCTTGACGAATTTGGCCTGGATATTATACGCCCTCAAGAAGGTAGGGATCCTGCACACCGCAGAAGGCCCATTCGGATGATCGAGCATGTAGAGGTACAAATAGCACCTCACCCTCTCCGGCGGCATAGGCTTCTCGCGTTCCATGCAGGAAACCAAGAGATACCTGCCACCAGGAATGATGAAGACCTCATTCACGAGGAAACCCGTTCCTATAGTGCGCTGGTTGTAGATCTTGGGTCCCTCAGGACGACGCCAGTTGTCTTCAACCGAGATACCCTGGGTGACGAGCTGTTCGACTTCGTAGTCGGTGATCTTGAAGTTGTAGCGCCAGGTGGGGCGGAGAGGGGGAAGAGGGTACTGCATGTTNTCGAGGAAGCGTTTCCAGATGGCNGGCTCTTGGGTGAGGAGNTAGTAGAGCTTGCAACTCTACCGAGATCGTNAATGACAGAAGCAGCATNAGCAAATNAACTGAACGCACCTGACGCAAAGCNAGCACATCCTCNACCGCGAGGTACGGAAAGATGTTGTCAACCCAAAGATCNGGTGGCAGNGAGAGAATGGGGCAATCGGAGGAGGCGCGTCGATTCGTTTTCATGAACACGTCGCGCAGTATCTGNGGAATGAAAGGATCGAGCATGCTCATCGCCTCATCCAGCTTCGGGAGCGAGACCTCGGGCAAAGGCGGTGGCATNAGCGAAAAAGGCACATCGGGAAACTTGAGAACGATAGGCATATCGAAGTCTGAGCTGTGGGGTTAGGCGATCGAGGAAGAAACTTAGGCTTGTGAGCAAAGGAGAGTGGACGACGACGGAGAAAGGCAAAGAGCTTGAGGCTTTAATATTGGGAANGGCTTATTGTCGATGGTCACAGCGGTGTTCATAGTAACCGACGACTGAGTGGCTCGTTGCAAAGCGCGTTGGATGGTCATGGTGGTAGGAGAACAAAAGGAACGCGTCGCGTNTTATTGTTCCCGGTTGCACTTCGCCATTTTGGGACCACGCGTCGTCGAAGCGCGTCTTCGCTGGTTACGCCCTTGACTTGCACAATTAACCTCAGCCAGGCAACGCNNCAATGTCGAGTCATACAGGTACAGCNAAGTTATGTAACAANTTGGCATGTAGCGCACACAGGCTGCCGTCCTTCGAAAGGACAATGGAGTNTTAGTCGAATAGCCAATGGGGCGTCATGGCNTTGGTAGTATGGATGTTGACACCTTTCTCCCGCAAGGCGTCAATTACGGACGCCATTTGCTGCGTTATGGGTTCCGCATGTTCAATCATAACGTATTCCGGAGAGGATATGGGCTCGGATTCCACCCCANCAGCGTGGGCCACCTCCCATCTGCCTTCCAACATATCCAGCACCTGGGCCAGATTGGACGTCCACAACGACAAGACTTTGAGATTGGGAAGTGCCTTTCCTTCCTTCATTTTCAGTATCAAGTCGTCGCTAAACCCCCCTGCTTCCTCGACACGAAATTCGATGAGGGAGGGAATNGCCAGAGCGATGTTGGCGACCGCGGTCCCGCTGTCTGGCAAGTCCGACTGGAACACCTCGAGTACGCAGTCAGATCGCCTGAGGAATGTCATGAANGGACAATTATNGGGATCCTTNGCNAATGTGCCCCCTTCAAAGGTTTGCTTCCCTGGCCAGCTGGCCACCAGTGACTTCAGAGCNGGGGCGACCAGCTGCTCAAAGAATTGTTCCGGTTGGCTGAGGTTGGCGCCCCCGTAATTCATCCTGCAAAACTCGATGGTCAACGAGTGAAGGTGTGGGAGGTGCACTAAGCTGGGCTGTTGACCTGTATTCGGCTCGCTTGACAGGTCAATTTTCGAGCGTGCATTCCTCTGAAGCGACGACACTTNTTTGAGTATTCGATTAGCAAGGCTTCTTGCAATAGCTTGATCGTCGATGCAAGATTGAGTCGCGTTACGGATCCCCATGCGATATCGAGGAGCTGGGTAGGCACAACGTTGTGAAACCCTATGAGCTCGACGTCCGTCAAATGAGGAGAAGAAGTCCGCCCAAACACAGTGACCGGTTTTATATTGATTCCTGCCCTCGTCCAATTTTGGATGTGGAATCCAGGCTTGAACGACAAAGACAGCCGCCTGAGCTCGGGGAACGCGGTCGTTGTACGCTTGATGAACCGTACCATGATCGGCGCAGGAAGTGCGAGTTGCAAGCATCTGAGCCGATGCGCAAATGGCAAGACGAGGCGGTCCAGCACGCTCTGGAGCACTTCTTGGACAGTTTCTGCATCCTGCTCGGCACGAGGCAAGTCGTCATCAGAGTCGCTGTCATGAGGAGTTGCCACTGCCGACTGGACCACGGGCAGTTGATTGAGCAGCACCAGCGATATCGTACTACTCCTACTCGTCTCGCTCCTCTTGAACCATTCCACTGCAACGTCGATTGCGGCCTGAGGAGACAAGTGGGAGGCAGCGTACTTGGACAANCGAAGTATCACGTCCGTCCATAGCTCCGGCGTCACAAGNGCTACNGTCCTCCACCTCGAACAGACTTGACATAGAACGAGTGGACTGCTGCGNAGTTGTACTGGGATGAACGTCGATGTGGGGAAGGCTGCTATAAAGATTTGGGAGAGGAGCTCGGAAGGGAGGAGCTTGTGTGGGGCGAGGAGGGCATCGTATGTGGATAATTGGGTCAGGAGGTCTTTCTTCCTGATACTGCTAGAGGTGGGGCTGGCTGGTGGTTTGCTTCCCGCNATTGCATCCAGCTGCGCTTGCACCTGCAGGCGCTTAGCTTTAAGCTCGATGANCTCTTCATCAGACAGTGTGTCGTTGGAAATCCTTAGTTTACTGAGATCGAGGGACATATCTCTANAGCTTGGATGAGCGNTGCACAATGAAGAGATGATAATTGACTCACACCACCTTTGGCATAGANTCCTTATAGTCGGAGGTTGACAGTAGAGGGAGAGAAGCACACATTGCGTCCGATCTTGTCATGCTGAGACCAAGCAACACAGCCTAGTAATTACATTGCTACCGCTACGTAGAACAAAGAGCATAAGTTTTAGGTTTTCGGATACTCGTACAACAGGATGCATCAGTCAAGACGAGAGAGAGAAGGTNGAAGGATACAGTGGCTAGTATACAACACAGTGNTAACTGTTCGTTTGATTATGGATCAGAGTCAGACGGGGCCCAGAGGCTCGCCGACAGTGAAATGGACATGGTCGCCCTCTCCGAGGGTAAGACGGACGGGGAGGCGAGGGTCGATGCGCACCGGAGCGCTGGAGCCGACGTAAAAGTCACCGCGGGTAAAGTTGCGGGTGATGGCGGCGGCCTCNTCCTCGGTGAGGTTACGGGGACGTTTGTTCGGACGGAAGGTGGAGGTGGACGCGGCGAANGTTCCGTTGGTGTAATCATAGTACTGCTGATGCTGCAGATTAGGCGCTCCCTGGATGGTCGCGTACATTGGCGGCGGGGCAAACGATACTAGCTTTGTTTCAGCATTATTAGGAAAGCAGGATGCACAAGACGCGCACCTGGCGTCTGATGGTCGTGGTGGTGTTGCTGCTGCTGCTGGGCCTCTGGATCGGGGTAAGCGCAGGTCGCGCCGAGGCCAAAGCCCGACTCGAGCCCGAGCCCGACGGTCCCCACCCCTGTTTCTTGCCTTCCCGCTTCCCCTTGCTATTTCACTCGTCCACCTAAATTCCGGATCCCGAAATCCCTCACCCCGACACTTTAATCTCTCCCTCATTGACCCGCCCAGAGGCGCCTTACACCCACCTCGCACCCAATCCCATCGTCCGCATCCAGGCTTTGATCCCGCTATGACCCTAGTGCTGTTTTGAGCGCCTAAGCTCCGTCCGTATTTTGGTACCCTCATGGTCGCCCCTATCACCAACTCCCAATTCAGAAGAGAAGGCAAGCGAAGGTGGATACGAAGTTACCCACTCAAACCCCGCCTCCCCCTCCCCTCTTGTCTTCTTTCCAAAGGAGGGGTGTGTACCTCGACCTGTCGAGGCTAACCCAGACGCTCCCCCCTGTCCTTGAGTCGAAGGGATTGTCTAACTCGTAACGACGATCGCACCCAATGTACCACCCTCGCAACGTACGTACGAGTAAGTAGAAGGAAGGGAGGAAGGCGGGTGGACCTAGATGCGGCTCTCGCCTCCCGGACCCGCTTCACGTCCTGGACCTGAGATCTAAATTACATTCGCCCTGGCGACGGCAGGCGTAATTACGGTGGGAGTCGCAACGAGCTCGAGGACACATCGGCAGGATTCAGTCCCTTTGACAGTGACACGATCCCGCGCGGATATCTGTGCGAGTCCGATTCCTATGTAATAGCTATTCGTCAAGGCAAACATACATCCATTCAACAACCTATGTATTCGTCAAGGACTCAAGGCAAACATTCAACAACCTATGTATTCGTCAAGGCATTTATTCAACAACTTTCTCTGTTCAAGTGAATCCCTCGTTTGAGAGGAGACAAGACAAGACAAGACGAGCGAGAGAGTGAATTGTGAGAGTTCTATTGACACAACGAATAACTAGAGGGGTATGCAAAGCCAAGCCAAGCCGAGAGAGAGACGATACTACACAAACTAATGTACACGATACGTTCAGAACTAGGCGAGGAGGCAACTATAAGAGTCAGAGAGTACTAAGATGACTTGAGTGGGTTGATATGCACAGAGATTGCTAAGATGCG
>JANDKE010001427.1:0-14536 GCA_027627275.1 Coprinellus aureogranulatus
ATCCAATTGAAAAAAAATACTTGTCACAGGCGGGACGTGAAAGGATCGCCGCCGCCGCATTCGGCGCTTATCTGTATCACACATCCAACTCTCGCCCATCAGCTGGTACGCTGGGAATGTACCAGGGAACGAGCAAACAACTTACTCTTGCGACTTCGCTTCAAGCTGTCTATCCTGTCCCCGTCAACCCTTCCTCTCAGAAGAGTGCCGCTCAGCTGATAGTGCCGCTAACGTTAAAAGGGAAGTGGCGGTCTTGACGCGGCGCGGAGGGTTCATCCCGCCGACGGAACGCTCAAGCTCACTCTGAAGCCTGAATTGGGTTTCAATACAACGGGATGATGTTGAAGGCTATTCAATGGAAACGCAAGCCAGTTTTCCGATGACTTACGATGCCTCGTAGGGCATCAATTTTAGTGCACACAGTGTACCGCCATTGGACACCGTTCCGATGGGGATCCGATGACCTCGCGGGGAAGAGTAGAGGCTAGTTGACTGTCGCAGCCTAGTTCTTTGCGGATTATACACGTAGGAGAGGCTTGAGTATACATCAGCGACGACAGTGCGAAACGTATCGCCGAGAAGGGCGAGCTGCAGGAGCACACTATTTCAAGTCTGCTACACACTCCAATACGGCGCAGTCTAGGAAATAGTCTCCTGCATTCTTGGTTTCCTTTATCAGTGCAGTTTGGCTTGGAATGGATGTCACCAGATGGCTGCTCGATAAATGGCAATAAGGACTCTAATGGTGGGGTCAGAATTCACATCTTCCAAAGATCTGGGCTCGTTTCATGATCATATCATCCATCCAGGTACCACTCGTGCCCCATTGCGGTGAACCCTAACACAATCTGTCCTTCATACGAATTTCTCTTCCGAGAGTGGAACAAAGCAACCTCTGGATCCCCCCTTGATCCAAGCACGCATCGGAGCGCCCGGGGAATTGGGCGATAATGAAGTCTGATCCGCGTGTGACAAGGAAAGCGGGTATGCATCGCGGGAGAGACCCTGTTAAGCGCGCATCCAAACAGAGCCAAATCGGCAATGGGCGCCTATCGTTGAACAGGGTCTCGGCTATTTGCACGAGGCACATGATCTGGACCTATCCCTTAAGTTCTTACCACCCTAAAACTCTCCAGAGAGATTTAGAGAAGAGAATCCGCAGTGGGATTGTTATCAGGCCTGGAAGTCCTCGTAATTGCCCTGCTGAGCAATCCATACATGCACAAGCCTCCTCCCCCGCTTCCGATCAGGGCGATGGGCAGATTATTGCGTCTTCTCGCGTGGGTTGGAAACCCACGCACATTCCGCATTGAATGTCTTCCGATTCCACGCGATTCTAATAGTATCCTACGCCGTAGGCGCAAGGTACCGGGTGTGAAACTCGTGCAACTTGGAGGAGTGCGCCGCAAGATCACTGCGCATTTAAACCAAAAAGCTGGCTGAGCGTGGCGCCTAATTCTGGGCATAGGGCTCCTAGATGAAACGGATACTCACCTATCTGCATTTGCGCTCAGCTAGGTGCAAACCGAAATCGAGAGATGCCATCGGAGGGAAGGTTATCAGTGTGCCTAGAGCGGCGCTTCTGGCTTCTCGATTCACATAATGTCAGTCAAAATCTGGTCTGCGCTAGCATTTAGCTGCTCTGTATGTACCAGAGGCCAATTAACTCATATTTGCCACTGGACTGCTATGTGATATATGGGTGGAAGGGACTTGCACCGTCCAAGAGCTCAATGATTGAACTAAGATGTATGGCTTTAGTTTTGGTGCCATTAGGAGCAAATTGGGCACCTACCGTGATAATATGATTCCGAAGACACTCAGATGTGACTGGTATGATTGAATCTATATTGCAGAAGCAATTCTTCATATTCCCGGGTCCGTAGAAGGCATACAGGCAGGCACAGCTATGCAGCTCATGGTCTTCGAGTTGATGCAGGCACGAATGAGTACAAGCGATTCCTCGAGGAACGCGGGCGAAGATGAGAAGCCCTCCTTGACAGTCAGGCGTCATGATCATACCACAAGACGGAACNGGAGATGCTTGTACTCCCCTCTCCGAAGACTCTCCAACAAGCCCGCTTGTCTCACACCCGTACGGTATAGCGCCCCAAAGATGCGCTCCCATACCACCCACACCCACACTCTCTTTACCCTCGCAATACCGCCCTCGCTTCTACCCTGCGATATCCTCTCAACTTGCGCAATGTTACGATGTAACGGAGCGCGCATGAGTTCCTGGGTCNTCTTCCTTTCGAGAAATGGAACAGCCCTACCATAGAAAGAGAGACCCAGAGATGAAGACACTTTCACTGTCCGGGNTCGATCCTCCGCAAGCGTACTGTGATCGATATGAAGTCAACAAGAGTCCTGCGAGCGTAGAGCGCGTCAGAAGCAGTCGCCAACTGTGTCGGCGGTGGTAAGCAGGGATGGAGCGTTCGATAAGATCTTCTATCTGCGCAGCCGATCGTTCGTGGGATGGGATACTTAGTCTAAGGGGCCGCCGCCGCTTGCACTAGCCAACCCAGTGTTAGTAGAGACGAAAAGAGGATGTGTGCGGCACGAAGTGGCGGTACTGATAGAAATGGGTCATTGGAGCGTCATACCGAGGTTAGCGCAAAGTGCATCGAGTTTTCCACGAGNTAGTTCCTCGGAAACGCAATCGGAAACCAGGATGGCTGCCTTTAGCCCTNGGTCATGGTACTTTTGAGTAGTGAATGCCGAAGAATTCGGCAATTGCCACCGTTCCGACGTCTGAGCAGGGTGAACATAACCGTGATTNCAGAGTCGACATCAGTGGAGGAGAGGGCTTGGGGAAGAAGCTCGGACATACTTCACCTCACGGATTCCACTGCAGTCGAGAAGTGTCTGGCCCAATCGCACATTGTCCTAGGNCACCGTCTGAACAGNACGNATGTCAGTATCAGAAAAGGAACATAAAATAACGAAACCACTCACGTACCTCGAGGCCTTGGATGTCGAGATAGGTATACTGGATTGGTAATTGCCTCCGTCAAGACACAAGGCAAGAGGCGTTAGAGTGCGGGGTTCAATAAAGCGCGGGATACTTTCCAGGGGCGCCTTTCCATCCTCCAGATGTAGGGGCGGTGAGTGTGCGGGGTAGGCACACGCGAAGCGAAGGATATAGAGCGTGAGGGCGGGGAACTGGCCCGATTCCGAACTCAAGCTACACCTGCAGCCCCTTGGAGTCTGAGAGGATGGGGCGGGGAGAAGGTGGTCTTCGGGTAATGCGCGATCATCTGCTGACCACTCTCTCGGGAACGCATTGAGTAGGACGCCGGGAGGTGAGTACGCCACAAAAGGGCCTATCAGGAGCGCCCAAAACGAAGCCCTATGTATAGGGCATTCGTCAATCGCAAGGTCCGATCGCCCAATGAGGCGTACAAGTTCTGCTGTGAAAGGCTGATGACTGTAGGTTTCGTCTGCTAATCGTCATAGAATAACATTCAGCAATGTGCGCAGTCCGGCAAATACGGGCAGGACTAACGCACCAAGATAGCACGCAAAACGTAGTTACGGCTCCATGCGCCGGTTCAGGTAACACGCACCCGTCCACGAGTCCTTCCAAAAAACCGCGACGACTTGTCCAATTCGGCAAGTCTGCGCCAGAGCTTCGTTGCTGCACCACATTTGCTTATCGCTGTTGCCNAGAACGTCGAAACGAAGGCCGAGAAATGATNNNAACGAAGCTCGGCTTGCGAATTGAACTGGGTCGAGTCGTCGATAAGCCAATNCNAGTCGGTTGTGCGGAGGCGCTGACAGAAAAGGCAAGAGGGGACCAGAAGTGCTGGGATTTTCGGGAGCGCACGATGCAATTCGTGGAGAAGGCTCGACTTTTGTATACAGCAGTATACAGCCTGTCATGCTCGGCTAGCTGCATTCAAATACAACTGCTTCTGCCGCCGCAGCGCGCTCAGGTGGTCATCGGNGGGAGAGATGAGCGCGAACGACGACGACGACGCTCCAGGACGCGGGATTTGCCGAACCGGGACGGAAACAAATTCAGGCACGTGGTGATGTCATTTTCAACCGCCCCTAACAGCCGTCTGCGCTTGAATGCGTCTCGTCAAGCAGGATCCAAGCGTCTCACCTTCCGTCTCCTGTTTGAGGCCCGTATGAACCCAGAATGCCGACGCAGATAGAATCGGCGAGATTCGCTCGCATTGGCACGCTGGACAAGGGTTTCGTGGGCAAGAAGCTTCGTGTGGCGGGAAGGTACGTCAGGGAAGCCCCATCGTACCACAACACTGACCACTGATCATCTGCCCAGGCTGTTAGGTTATGACGCGATCCGCGCTCGGATAACCTTGCTCGACGCAGACGGGAAGCATACGATAGTGGTAGACGTGAGTGAGGTACTGGACGAAACGTCTTCGCGGTGGGTCAACGAAAGGCTCGGGACGTTGATAGTGATGGGTTATGTCGAGGAGTCACCTGTGAGTGAGAAGGCCTTCTCGGCATAACTGTCGACAGAAGGAATTCTCGTGTTCTGACCGACTGCTGCATTCTCTTCACATCGACATTCTGTGCGCAAATATATCCCACCGAACAAAACATGAGGCAAGCAGGAAGAGCCTCCGAACCTAGACAGTGTGCCCTTTGCCCGCGGTATCCTTCCCGGCTCCTCCGTCGCTCCTCTTCAAGGCAATCCTTGTGGTGCCCGCCGGTGATCTGGACCTGAAGATGTGGGATGCTGTTGTAGAGGCGGAGAGGACCGCAACAGCAGTTGCAAAGACGTAACGATAGCCCCGAAGCATAAGCTCGCACAAGGTTGGCACCGCGCTTTGCATCTTTACGGTCAAAATGCACCCTGGCGCGTTTAATTTCGTTTCGGCGTGCCTTTAAGTTTCTGGGAGCGCGTCGAGGGTACGCAAAGCGGTTCTCCTGATTGGGTCGCTTGTCGGGCCGCGGACGAAGGGGGACGATCGCTGCAAGCCTAGAGTAGTGGCTCGTCGCTATGGTGTAGAATATGCAATCTCTATTGAACCGCCTCCATTGGCGCGACGGAAACAAAGATGGCATGCGGGACATAAAGGGCCCAATGTGGAAGTATAGACGTGGGAACAGCCCGAAGCCTGCTTGCCCTCTCTGACACACGCCCACCTTGCACTCGCTCTCCCACTACCCTCTCCTCGTCGTCCCCGTCGTCCCCCAAGCCTCTCTCCCTTCGCGACTACATCGACGAGCAAGTTGAGCTCGCCGTGCGCGCCTACGCCGACGAGTTCCAGGAGCTCCACGCCCGTCACAGCGCGGAAGAGATAAAGAGGCAGATCCAGTACTGGAAGCAGCAATTCGAGGCTTCTAAGAGGCTCCTTCCTCCCCTGACCAAGGCGAGGAGAGACGCCGAGAAGAAGTACAACAAGGACAAGAACGCTGACAACAAGAAGGCTCTGGACAGAGCGAAGTTGGCTGAGGACAAGCAGAGGGACCTCATGGAGGGTAACCGTGAGCAGCTCGAGTACTGGCAGTCAGAGAAGCCGTCGAGGCCTGGAACCCCAACGAGATCTCCTCCCAAGAAGAGGCCTGGGATGAAGTAGGTTACGATCTTATTTATCGGCACGATAAGCCTGCAGTGTAGTCATACACGCCATGTGCATAGTCGCTCTTTATTACCCTTCCCCCGTTTACAAAGTCCATACCTGCAGGAAACGCGAGGTAGACCAGGCGATTGAGAAACAGCCCACTGAACGCGTGAACTTGACACTGTGGGACGGGCTGTTCCTACCGTCTTTCACGAAGCTACGAGTTAAGTCACATCGGGACTGCTAGAGAAGCTCGGCCTTGGTTTCCGTGAATCAGATTAGGTATTCGTTCAAAAGTAGGGCTACAGAGGACTCACCATACTTGATTAGGTCGCTACACGCTCGGCGGCGACTGCCGAATCCTAATCAATTCCTCGGCCTTACTCCATAGAGTGGTCTTGCAAGTTGAAGGACGTTCCCATTCTTCCCGGATCTCGTCACTTTCCATCGTAGTCGTAAAAGGCTGATGTTCTGAGTTATTCGACTGAACGACCAAGCGATGGTCAACGGCCCCTCTGTTCATCGACAAAACTTCGTCTTTCCGATCCAGCGAATACGGTGAGATAAGAAGAACCTCGAGGTTTGATGGGCAGTTGGGCAGAATGGCGGTGAGAGTAGGCCGAAATGCTCCGCCGTACCAGTGGAATGGCAATACGACGGCGAGGTGCGTCAGTCGTTTGAGTGCCCGCAGAGTCCTCCAGTCCCATTCCGTTTCTTGTGGAGTGTGGCCCCAGTCGATACGCAGATGCGTTACCTGTTTGAATATAGGATGGGAAAACTTTGCTCCCCTGCTTCCAAAGATACGAGCCGAGATGGAGAAATGTGTCGGCGCCAGCAGTTTGGATGTGAAGAGCGACTCGAGTTCAAGGCAGAGCGACCGCTCAGGCTCCCAGAGAGCCAACGACTGTACTGAATGGCATCTTTCGAGGATATGCATGGCAGACCTCGTCCGTGATAGTGCTTCATCATCGAAGAATAGTGACTTGACGTGCATGGCGAAGAAATTGGGAGGTTTAGTGGTCCTATATGCCATGACGGTACGATGGAAGCGACCTCTTCTATCCACAATCACATCGCGGTATAGAATAGGCTCGACCCTAGTATCTATCGGTCATGCCTTGTGGTTTCCAAAAAGACGGAGGGGAACATACCACGACTTGACTTGTTTGGATACTGGCGCGCAAATTATACCACCACGGGGGACCTGCGCCGCTGCAACTTGAAATATCAGTCGAACAACGTCTTCCGGAAGCCCTTCCAGAGAGAAACATCTGTCTCCAGGTTCCATGGAGAGTCACAATAGTCGCTTGAAGTTGCGCGGCGGATGGATGTGGTTCGTGGTTGAGACGCTGGCCGGTGCCATCAAACTGGGCCACATGGTTGGGGTGCGATATCCATCTTATCTTATCGCTCGAAAGCGAGCATCTACCACGCACAGTAACATTTCTCTCTAGACTGGAACTACGTGTATCTAATGCCTAGTCTTCCTACGACTTGATCCGGTGTCCAACCTCGATTTGAGCCTGATCAATTTCGAGAAAGGAGCGACGATCGCTGACCCTCGAGGCAAAATGAAGCACTATGCCACAGGAGCATAGATATATGACTGACGATTCCTGATGAATTCCTCCGCTTTGCTCCAAAGAGTGGTCTTGCAAGTTGAAGGATGGCCCCATTCGTCCCACACTTCCCATCCCTCCAATGAAACCGACTGATGCGCTGGATCATTCGACTGGATGATCAAACGAGGATCGACCTCCCCTCTGTTTATAGCCAGTACCTCTTCTTCCTGCGTTAAAGAAATCTCGTCATCAGCCAAGATCACGAGTACCCGAAGACTTGGAGGGCAGTGCGAGAGGGTGGTGGCCATAATAGCAGTGAAGGTGTACATGGGCATCACCATGACGAGATGCGTTAGCCTTTGAAGGGTGCCCAGACTATCGATATCCCATTCTCCCTCGTAAGGAGCATCGCAAGGGATGCGAAGGTGGGTGACGTTCCGGAAAATAGAATGAGAGAAAGTGCCTCCTGCTTCTCCGAAAAAGTTGCTAGAGATTGATAGACGCGTTGGCGCCAGTAACGTTGACGTGAAGAGTGCTTGGAGTTCAGGGCGGTGCCGTCGAAGAGGATCCCAGAGCGCAAGCGAACGCACTGAGCAACATTTCTCAAGAATCTCCGCTGCCTTGAGGGTATTGCTGAGAGCAGTGCCCTCGAAGAGGAGGGACTTGACCTGGTTAGCGAAGAAGCCCGGTGGTTTTGTAGACTCTAATGCCGTGACAGTGCGGTGGAAGCAATCTTTCCCATCCACAATCACATCGCGGTACAGAATTGGCTCTACCCTAGGAAGAAAGGTGAGGCTGTGTCATATTGAGGCAAGATCTTTGTCTCTCACCATTGCTTCACCCGTCTCGACACGAGAGCACATTTTTCAGCGCCGCTTGGGATCTCCGCTGTAATCTCAAAGACAATCCTGGCGATATCCTCGGGTAGGTCAGCGACCTCGAAGCATCTCCTGGTTGTATGTGCCATGGAGGGGAATTAAGAAAACTTGGGAGGGGATAGTGGTTAATGGTCAAGATGAGGTGCCTCGTGCGATTCCCTATCGCATCAAGATGGAGTGCCTCGTGGTATCGCCATATCGGATCTGAATGCGGCGAACGGGCGTCCTAAAGTGTAGAAAGGTTGGCTGCGGTTCTTAGGTGGTAGTAAGTCGACGAAAAATGCCAAACGTGGAAGATATAAGCGTGAGACGTTGGAGAAAAAAGTCCACTCACCAGCCAGGTCAAAGTACGCCGGAAGTGCGGCTCCCATCGGTTTCCTGTGAAGCAGTAGTGTTTTTCAGGCTCTCTGAGATTTGGAGTCATTCCTGCGAGCCCCGCTCCACTGCGAGCGAAGTCTTTCCCAGAAGCAGTCGCTAGGTGTAAATGGAGGATGGAATTCCGAGGAGACGCTGACAATGTTGGTACAAAGCGAAAATGAGGGAACGAAATGGGCCCTCGAGGCGAACATAGAGTGCCAGAAAAGAATACCCGTCAAGTAAGTCCCGCCGCATTGAGTCGTCGCCCACCCTCCAGCACGCATGCTGTCAAAACCTCGAGTACCCTCTTCGACCTTACGGTCGAGGAGGAGCATTCAAAAGTAAAAACAGGCATCACCTGAGAGAGTGGGGCTTTAACAATGCAGTGGTAATCGCAGTGCAAAGTAGAGGCTAGAGAGAAGTCTGCGAGAGTGTTACGAGAAAGCCAGCGAATCAGTTCAGACTCCCTGCGTCGTCATTGTCGTCTACCCACCGCGAGCTTTTCCTGGGTGAGCCGCCTGGAGAACCCCAAAACACCTTTGGAAAACGGGTCCTCCAAAGCGAGCGCCCACTGTGAACCGAGGGTAGAACCCCGACAAGACGGTGAAGGGGGTGGTGCAGAGAAGAGAAGAAAATGCGAAGTGGCTATCCATCGAGCGTGTGAAAATATTCGTGCTTCCTCGTCGTCGGACCACCCTCACACAAGGCATCGCGATGGCCTCGAGGATCCCAGTCCTCGCTACAGGAGAACGAGTCCTCTGAAGCGAACGCAGGGCCGTTGATCGACGGTGATCTTTCGACAAGGACGCTGAGTGAAGAGAAGCAGAGAGGCACATGTCGACCTCGCTATCGATCCTTGATACCTGCCACACCACCCCCAGTAGGTTGTCGATGCGCGCTCTACAGATGCGAAGGCTCCATCCATTCTGCGAAAGAAGAAAGCCTAAACAGTCGAACGCGAGACTGTGGACTGGGGGGTGATATTCCGGCCAGGCTAGATGATGGAGCGAACAGGAACAGATCCGAAGGAGAGCTACCATCGACGAAGGGAAACAAAACACTGTACGCCATCGTCGTCGGACCATCCTCACCATAAATTCCGCTGGGAACGCTTAGGGAACCCCGTGATACCCTGCGGGAGCATGGGTCCGCAGTAGCGAGTGCCGGACGTGAAGGTGAGGGTGGGATTGCGACGAGACGGCCGATGCTCTTGTTGGCATAGTAGAGAACGTTGTTGAACGACTGTCGACGGCTAATGCGCATTGGCCTTCTCTCGGATATAGGTGGAACCCTCCCGCGGTTTGCATCTCCTTTGGATCACCAGCGCAATTCCCATCCACCCAGAATGAGAGGGAGGGGGAAAAACAGAGGAACTGGTTACACGCAGTAATGGAGCGCGGACGTTCGACTAGACTGCGCCTGTGGGTGCAGAGCACAGACAAAGCCAAGGAAATTGCTCTCGAGGCACAGCAGAGCCCGGCAAGATGCAGCCACCCTTAGTTTTCGCCGTCGAAACGCTTCGACAAAGCTTGATCGCACGACAGGCGAACTAATTCTTCGAAACATGCTGGCGCACGAACTGAGGGTGGATTTCCGCCTAGGCGGTGGCCGCGGGCAGAGAGGAAGGGCCACGTCGATGATATATGCGGCGATTGAGGCGCTGGGAGTTGGCGCACAAAGCAGAGATAAAACCAAGAAGCCTCCCGTCGGTTAGCCAAAACTCGCTATACCATCGTCGTCGATCCACCATCAAATTCCATGCCCTCGTCGCCTGGGGGACCCAATATACCCTGCGGGATAAAGGGGTCCTCAGGAGCGGGTGTGAAGCTGGAAATGAAGGTGGATCTTCAATAAGACAGCGGTGATTTGTTGGTGGTGCAGAGCAAAGACCACGGAGAAACAAGTTCCAAGCAAGAGCAGCCCTGCCATTTTCGTGCAAACAACCTTGGACTCACGCCTACTGATAGCTTTGAGGACCCTGGCTCACTTTACGGGAGAACACAGACCCAGAATTAAGCAATAGGCGTGAACCGAGGGTGGATCTCCAACAAGACGTCGACAGCAAAAACCTATAGCAGGGCACCTCCATCGATGTAGGACTCACTACGCCGTCGTCGTCGTTCACCCACCTTTTGAGAAGCAATGCTGAATCGCCTTGAAGATCGTAGTATACCATGAAGGAGAAGGAATACTCGGAGGCGAAAACGATGCGTCTTTCAAGACCCAGAATGACAGGATAGCGCTGGTTATCCCAAGCAGAGGCAAAGCAAAGGAGACTGTCCGTCGATGATCGATCAACCAAGATTCGCCTCGTCATCCGTCAGTCGTCCAAGCACGGTGTGGATCCCAATTCAAGATTGCCTAGGGAGTTCTTGTCAACGCTGGAGCAGAGGGGGTTCAGAGGCAATCGCAAGGTGTGCACGAGGGTGGCTGGCCTTCCAACAAGAGTGGGCGGTCTGTAGAGCAGAGACATGAGCCAGAAGAAAGCCGCCACCACGCCAGAAGACAGCCGCCACCACGCCAGCTGACTCGCCGTCGAACCACCTCCCACCACAAGAATTCAGATCCCTTTTGGACTTCAATTCGTCCTATTGGGCCGAACCTCGGAACACAGATGCAAGAGCAGCGCATGGATGGAGGGCGGGACGTCGACGAGAAGTGGACAGTGTTTTGTGGTGCTGCAAGGTATAGAGAGAGGCGATTAGCCCAATCGAAGGATGGTTTCAGTGCGTGAGCAAAGGGTAGATGCTCGGCGAGACGAGGTGGGACTAGGACTGGCAGGGTCGTGGTGGAACAAAGCAGAGACTCGGGAGAGAGGTGCCGCGCCTGATCGCAAAATGATTCAGATCGTTTGGCCGGCAACGCCCGGTCAGCCCGTTTCCCGCTCTCCTCTCCCTCCTCTCGGTGACCTAACTCCCATCTCCCTATGAACCCTCCCTCGTTCCCGCTCTACCCACCTCGCTCTCCTTTCCCTCCTCACAGTAACACAACGTATTATATATAGCGACAATGAGACAGGGTAAGGCTACAGTGCATAGGTATGTAGGAGACGCCGCGCACCAGCTCCGTTCATGTGCACCGCCGATTCCCAATAGTTTGCCATGATTGACGACCCACCGACCCAGCCATAAATACGACCTCACATTCAGTGTTAGTATGGTGCTCTGAACCCACCAAACCGTGCCCATCTTTCACACAACCCTCCAGCGATTGGCTAATGATGTGCACGAACCCCAAAGCTTTCCTGCCTCCCACCTTCCCAGAGGATGTTGCTACTGATATAACGACGATGACCACCGTCGGCGCGGTCTCATCAATTGCAACGCCCCAGGCAAGACAAGAGACTGCGACGCTCTGTTATCCTCCTCACTGGCCTTTTTTTTCCACCTGAGATCCACAGAAGCGCTAAGCAGCCGAAACGTTGGGTGACTGGTGGGTTGCGCTGGTACGCTCCCAACTCTGCGTTGACAAGCTTGAAAACGGAATGAGTAACGACCGTCCGGGACTGTAGAATGTGAATCGCATGATCCCGAGTCCTTGATCCCCCCCCTCTTCACCCTGCCGCAAATAAACAACCAAGACGTGCTGCCTCCACGTTCCGGCAGCCAGTTGCAACCGATACCACGACGATGACTTTTGTCAGCGTCTCTGCATCGATTGCAACGGACTGGCTGAAATGGTGGAGAACTTCTACGCCACGCTGTACGCCTCGCATCGACAGGCCTTCTGCTGATACTTATCTTCCGGAGGATGCGTGCCGTGTCCATAGCCTAAGCCGTTCGTTGCGCTGTTGCGCTGTTGGAGAGGCTAGAACGGTGTCAGTCAATTGCGAGGACTTCCAAGAGCTGTTCGACCATACCTACGAACGACCAGCTTTGGTGCACGCTGGAGCACGCTCACAACCCTTACAGCTTCCTTTTATCATCGTCACGGCGCATCCATCCATCCTCCCACCCTGGACAAACCGTTGCGACCGCCACCTCACCGATGACTCGAGCCTGCCAGCGCCGTAGGGGCGATTGCAACGACTTTTCCAGATCCTAGGAAGGATTTTCTCGCTGTGTCGTGACATATTTCCAGCTTGATTAGCTACAGTGTGCGTGGTTCGTTGGTCAGCGACAATGAAAAAAGACATCAAAGAGAAACCGGCTCACACCTCTCTGTCAGTCTCCAACATACCCAACCTCGAACAGCGCACCCAGAGTCCTCCCAAACCAAGGAAACCTTGCGATCCCCACTCCAACGCTGACACAAGTCTGTCAGCGTCATGGTGGCAATCGCAAGGTCTCCTATATCTGGAAGGGCAGAGCAGAACGGCTGGCTGGCTCTGAACAACGTCCCCCACCTCTCATTCCCAGATAGCCTTGCGATAGAAACACCGACGATGGAGAATGACCTTCAGCCTCGTTGCATCGATTGCAAGACAATCGGATTCTGTGAGGAGGGTAGACGAAGGCCGGTACTCGTTTGGTATGGCGACTAGTGTAGGGCTTATACTGTAAAGTGAGTTATAAGTAGCGTCAAGATCGATGAGGATGCTGGCAGTACTCCCCTTGAGTGAGTGCGAGTTTTGGCGACGATCGTTGAGTGAAGGAGATGGCGTACTGTATGCAACTCGCTCCCCCCGCTCCCCCTCTCTCGCTCTCGCTCTGTGGGTGGTGAAGGTTTGGTATATCTGTGAAATACTTCACATTGACATTCCAGCTGGCGTTATCGATAAGAGGAAGACGTACTGAGCTCTTCACAACCCTCAATTTGAGTATATCTCGGACTAGGTGAGAAACCGTATCCATCCCAACCCAACCCAACCCGCCGCTCTTCACATTCACACTCCGGGGAGGATCTCGATCGTTACGATCACGCTTTCCTCACTCGCCGAAGAACCGTGACTTCAAGAGGCTGTGGGCGCGGACGCGGGTTCGCGTCGAGCCCGGATGAGAACCCATAAGATGGCGGCGACCTGGGAGTGTACGAAAGCTGGGCAGGCTGGGATGAGAGGGTATGTCTACACAGTGTGGGAGCGTCGATGTGGGTGGTCTTCTGTGGGTACCCTGCATCAGACCTGCGAGGCTGCGATCCAGAGAAGGGGTGTAAGAATCTGTTGTTTCGTGATGAGATGGAATGTGTACACAAGAGGAGGGGCGCTTACTCGAGTAGATATATCATAAAGTGTACCTGTGGGATGATGATCGATGATCTCGTATGCGCCTCAGTCATCGCCGTCGTCGTCCTTCCGAGCAGGGAGACTGAGTTAATCGAACGTTGGCCAGGGTGGCTTTGTACCCGCCAGTATCGCGGGTACCGGGTTGATAAACCAAAGTCTACCGATGTAATCGTGTGTGAAGATTAGTACGGATAACGAGAGCGGGAGCGCCCATCAGACGTTGCGTCTGGATTCTGGAAGTCGAACAAGCCGAGGGGGAGGGTGTATAGTACTTACTTATGTCGGCACGGGATGGATGGCAGAGGTTGGATGGAGGAATGAAGGGGGGCGAGGAGAGTGGGGGTGTGGGGGTGTGGGTGGCGAGGGACTCTGAGGCGTCCATGAGAGAGATTAGAGAACGCCGTGTTTGTGCCACTAGCCTGAGCTTGTGTGGGTAAGGTTTTATGAAATGTAGACGGCGGAGATAACCAGCGCGCCTTTTCCACACGGAAAGACCGCTGGAACAGAATTGAATGACAGACGGGAGCGGGAGGCACCAGGGGACACACGAAAATCCTCCGGATCGAGGGAGGGGACGCGAAGATCGTACGTGCGTAGGGTCGCGGACTTTCCCGATTAGATAAGGAGAGAGAGTACAAGGGCACGGGCGCTTGCTGTATCCAAGACATCGCACTTGGAGAGGCGGGGTGCATGGATACCATCCTCAAAGAACCTCCTTCCTTCCTATTTACGTGTCACCCATGGCTTCTGCACCACGCAAACGAGGAGTGTAAAACGCGAAATGAAGACCAAAGAAGAAGGATGCACGAATGCAGACTTCGATTCGGGGCCAGAAGGGGTGTATGGGAGGGCAGGAGGCCGAGAGGAGGATAAAGGGCAGTCCGTATTCGAGAGGGATAAACGAAGTGACGAAACGGGAAGGAAGGGCGGTCTCGGACACGGCGGCTTCCTGGATGACAGGTGCGCCGGCGTGAGGGCCGGTGGCGGGTGTGTCCTTTCATCATTTCCCCTCCCTGTGTATCCATGGGGGAT
>JANDKE010001428.1:0-14535 GCA_027627275.1 Coprinellus aureogranulatus
CCTCTTTGCAGCTCGCTACGACTTCCCCAGCGACCTCGGCCGGCTCGTCGAGCTCCCCCGTCGACCCCTCCGCTGAGCCTATCAAGACCGCCAACTTCGACCAGGGTACGTTCTCTCTTCCCATTCATATCTCTCCGTCCTTCATCCTGACTCTACCTTCCTTGTAGAACTCGGTGTCGCGATCATCCGCCGTGCATTGACCGCCCCCGCGCGTACGATCATGAAGAACGCAGGCGAGGAGAGCAGCGTTATTGTTGGCAAGCTCCTCGCTGAGCACGGTGCGAAGGATAAGTTCACCTGGGGATACGATGCCGCTAAGGGCGAGTACGTCGACATGGTACGTTTCCTTTCTCTTCCTTCCCTTTCAGTTTAACGCCTTGTACTAACCCGATTAAACCTATAGGTCCAAGCTGGTATCGTCGACCCACTCAAGGTCGTCCGCACCGCGCTTGTCGACGCTGCGGGCGTTGCGAGCTTGTTGACAACGAGCGAGGCGTGTGTCGTTGAGGCGCCGGAGGAGACGCCTAAGGTTCCTGCTGGCGGTATGGGTGGAATGGGTATGGGTGGTATGGGCGGGTTCTAAGCGACTCTCCCCTGTCGTCCTCTCCCGTCTCTCGGCGTCCGTAGGAGGAGTGTTGGTCGTGTGATCGACTTCTTCCTCCGTCTCGTTGAGCTCTTCGTCGAGAACTACCTTTTTCCATCTTCGTCCACTGAAAAGTAGCATTGCTTTCACTCAAAACCGGCTTTCGCATTTCGCATATTCATGTTTGTATATAACGCGTATAATGGCTTTTGTAGACACTACGTTGCTTGTATGTTTGGTTATGTAGAGTACCAAACGTAATATCATCCCCACTCCATCGTTATCTCCTTCATGGTCATCCTCCGGCGGCCTTCGCGCATACGAGAGGTAAGTTGGTGCTGTGGGCTTGAGGCAGACAAGAACGAGTATAGTATCTCCTACCCGAAGTGGGCGAGCTACTAGGAGAAAGACGGAAGTCGAGGGGCGGCGTAGGCAAAGAGCGAGGTTGCGAGCATACGGAGTCTCGACTACGTAGGGTACGAGTCTGGTTTAGAATAAGGGATGAAATAACCAGGTGATACCAAAGGCGAGATGCGGAGCGCCGTGGACGAAGCGACAGCTGCACACCATGTTAATTCTAGCCTCTACCCCTGGAGCTAGAATCGCTCTTACTCACCACACGTCTCGGCGCTCCACGTTCCAGAGATCACATCAATGCGAACACTGCGCTCACCTAATATGCTTGGATGAACGGTGTAGACAAACGATAAAGACCTCATGAAAGGGAGCGCTCGGGAGGCTGAGAGCTGGGGGATGGTCCTCTGTTGGGGAGAGAGGCCACTGCGAAGGCTGAAATTGAGAGCTGAAAATTGTCCCGTCCCTCTCAAACGCTCATTCACGCTCCATTCTCAAAAAGTCGCCAAACACCCGACGTCTACTCCTTCCGATGAACGAACCTCGTGTGGAGAGCAATGGAGGATGAGTGGCTCAGGTCAGAAGTGGAGCGATAGAAAGCACGAGAGGATTCAGCGAATGAAAGCCGGGCCAGATTCAGACAATCTCGCGGAGTTGCACCGTTAAACCTGCTACCACCAGCCGCTAGGAGCTCCACACATGTCGATCCGGCGGATCAGCGTAAAGCCTACTCACGATATGTAGTACCGTGCTTTAAACGAGTACGCGCCTGAGACCGAAGAATGATGAGGAGCGGGCAATAGTGGAGAGGCAGTTCTTCGACAAATAGAAGAAATGATTCGTCGTTCGTATCCAGCAGACGGAAGAGTCCGAGTGCAGTCAGTAGGTCGGGGCGAAACCTACACACAGTTTGTATCAATGAGGCCGCTCAGCGCTCTCTGGTCGGTGTTTGCAACACCACTGGCAATGCCTAGCCATTGCTCCACCAAGCCAGGGTGAGTTGGCTAACATGGGGATTCACAAATCCGAAGTATGAGCGCTAGAGAGCCTTCGATGACGAGCCTCTACGTAGTCGCAGCTTCTCGGTAGATCTTGCTGCGAAGGCATGACAGAGACGAGGCGTGAATTCGAAACCAGCACCCATGTTTTGGGCGCTCTCGTTCGTCTTGTTCCCACTAGACATACAAATGGCGTGCTACCAACGACCGCGTTCATCCACAGTCGAAAGTGACCGTGGCTGGATCGCGCATCTCGAGTTCGACCACCTGTTGTACCCAGTGGGGACAAAATAGGAAGAACGTAGCTAAAGAAAGCACCTGTAGATATCCATCGAACATGAAGTACCACCGATGTTGGTCGCGAGTCGTCAGCCATCGTCCTGTACCGATAGATGAGAACGCTCCCAGTCCCGTGTTCAAATGGTAGGCGGAACCTCGCGGACAAAAGCCCAGCATCGTGAGCCCCATAAGCCGGACTTGCGGTATAAATATGCCCCGTGTTTCGGTATGGGGTGACTACGAAGCAAGGTTGGGTTCCCTCTCTCCACATGAATAGGACTGGGGCTGCTACCCAACGTAGCTCGACGTAACCGGTGCATGGAAGGATAGATGTTGGAAAGCCGAGAATAAGAATAGATCACGGATTCGCGAGCACTCAGATTGATAAGAAGGATGCATCCCCGGATGTCAGACACGACACTAGACGAAGGGTCAGATGCAAAGCGGTAGTTGAGAGTTCGAGAGTGAACCTGGGAAGAAGGGAACGCACATACATCGCATCCAACCGATTTTCTCGCCAGAACCTCCAAATTCATCAGGGCGGAGACGCGGCAATCAGTGGGAGATACCCTTCAGCTCTTCAGGAACGTCCAGAAATCTGTGTACAGGATAAGTGTGGACCGTTGGACCTGCGGTTGGTGGTGAAGGCAGGGAGTGCTCGAGATACTTGTCGAGAGGCTGGTCCCTCCTCATGCATTCAGTCGGTATCGGTGTGCAGGCTATACGGATAGGTATGAAAGAGCTGGAGGGAGAAAGGGAGAAGTGGGTGAGGCGGTATCGAGGAAAGAAGATGAAGAGATCGATAAGGTGGCATGGTCTGGACCGCAAGCTCAGTGGAACTCCGATCGGGGATCGCCGAAGGCAGAAGAGTGGGAGAAGAACATAAAAGTTCACGGGTTTCNCCCTTCACCGTCGGGCTAATCCCAAGTATCAGTCCCTGTTGTAGCTCAGTTATCCAGATCTCCGGATGCAAGCATTTGCGTATCTCTCAACGGTGACCCAATGTGCGGTCTTCGTTGCGAGACTGCACCTCGCCCAAACCTTGCTTGAGGGTCACCCTCTCGTACCCGTGGCTGAAAGAGAAACTCTCATCCAGGGCAGTATGGATGATGGGCGCTGTTCTTTTCCTTGTTTGACATGGCAGCTCCAAAGATTACTGTGTATCGTGGGTAAATCTTCGTAGCTTTGCACCGCAGAGCGCAATGTCTCGCGCATCTCGGAAAGCGATGCCGATGCTTATCATAGAGACGGTCAGTTGAGTTTGTATAGCATCTGCATACAGTACGATGGAAAACCGGAAAGATATAGAAATGGAAAATGGAACGTAAGATTCAATGCATTCTCCACCTCAAGGAGTCCAACCATCGTGGCCGAGCGCGTCTCGAGGAGAATGCTGAGAAGACTATAAAGAGAGCTCGAAATTTGAGGTTTTGCTGCAACACCCAAGGAACTCTCCAGTCCCACCCTCGTACTCTCAAGCAATGCAGATCAACAGCATATTCGTAATGTTGTCTACGATAGCCGTCTCCACTTCCCTTGCATCTCCATTGACCCCGAGGACTGCGGCATTCGAGGTACGTCTTGTGCGATCACATTATGCAGGATATGGCTTGAATTTTGTATTGTCTTCACCAGGAGAGGCAGAACGTAGACTGGAATACAGTTCCTTACGACCTCGGCGGTGTGAACTGGTCGACTGTCTTTCCCAGATAATGTACACAAGGTGATTCTCTCTCAATCTTATTTCTTGGGGCTTGCATTGATAGCTTTTCCGCCCCCACAGGCAGTAGAGGTCGCGTATCGCAGGGCTCGGAGCAATGACATGGAGATTCGATGAGGCTTGTAGATTGATATATCCGCTGTACAGTACTGATGATCGGATTTTGGTACGATCGCACATTGGAAGGAACTGAGTCAAATGTACCGCTTTGACGGCAGCCCAAGGATAAGGAAGCCATAGCAGGTGGCTTTGACCCAAGGCGTTGTCAAAGCACCGACCTTCCAAACGCGTATAAAAGGCGGTTGATGGGGAACTCTATCTATTCATCCCTCTCCGATCTCACCACGCGCCTGCCTCAAACGACGAACTCCCGTTCTTCAGTGATGTCGAATCCCTCAACTCAACCGAATGCTCATGCAATACAGCTAGGACTTGCACCAGAGGACGCTAGGGCATCCCGAATCTTTGCAGAATTCATTCCTTACCTTCTTATCCCCGATCCGAACATACCGTCTCAGGTATCCAAAGCGGCGTCTACTATGTTCAAGACCACGGACACCTGGACCTTTGTGCCCCGCCGTACCGTTGCAGGCGATCTTACTATCTACTCTGGAACCTGGACCCGACGCCACACTGGAGATAAAGACGGCGAATTGGTGTTCTCTTCGACTCTGTCTACTGATGGATCAGCCGTCATCGTCCAGCGTGTCATGAATGGGGATGGCGCAAGAATCCTTCAAAAATACTTTGACGTTGCAAGGGTCGAACTCGGAGAATACGGCGGACGCCGCGAACGCGCTCTTCGAATGCTGAAAACGTTGCCCTACTGGGTGGAAGGTCGAGAAAGCGGGCGTTCGACCTGCGACATTGGCTACTCAATTTTCGCTCAGGAAATGCCATTCGAATTTCTTGGAGAATACGGAAATCGATGGCATGGGCAGCTGAAGTGCTCCTCCTCCTGGAACGCGAGCCGCGGGGAGGATTATAATTCACCTCACGCAAACACAGACCTGCAACTCTGTCATTTCGTACGATTCCTAGGAAGTCCTCCGGTTCCCCGCCCATTCTTGACTGTCAATACCACACCTAGCTGTCCTTCCCTGGTATACGTCCTTCAATTGACATCGAAGTATGCCTCCTACATTTCGTCACGTTGTTCTGTAGCGACAAGCTATTTAGGTGAACCAATGGAGAGCGTATACATTTTGCATTCGTAAGCAATTGCACTCCACTAGGTATCGCCGGAGAGTGAACGCTCTTCAACACATCGTGTTTCTTCTACAAAGAGTTGAATTTTACAAGTTTGATTGCCTGACGAGCTTTCATTTCGAGCGGCAAAGATACGTATTGTATTCCGTCAGGGACCAGAAAAGTATGTCCGATATGGTGTAGTGGCTAACATTATCGCCTCTCACGCGATAGCCCGGGGTTCGATTCCCCGTGTCGGAATTTTTCGTTGGAATCATGCCGATTCAGCCGTCGCTTTTCCCCACAATTCAACTTTTTGAGCTTATGATCCTGCCCGCCAGGCGACCTGTCAAAATTCAAGCAGACGAGGAGATGAGTCCGGGTGCAGTCTAAGGGAATCGACCCCCAGTCTCCACTGAAACTCGCATTGGGCTGCGGCGTTTTACCTTAGCACAATGCCCGAACGGGTATCCCGGTATCTGGGATGACGACTTACGTCTTAGAGCTCTCCCCGCCAAGAAAAAGGCAGGGACAGATGACCCAAGTACAGGGAATCGAACCCCAACTTCCGCTAACAGTCAGTTGGCCCGAAAGCCACTTTGAGCGTTGCGTCGTGCTACCTTTACACTATACCCGGATTAGTCTATTGAAACCGTATTTCTTACTACACCTGGTATATTGCGTGGCTGAGCCGTATACAATTCGAGTATGTTGCGGACGTCCGAGTTCGTAAGGTTCGGCCGATCTGGGATCTGGGCTCAAGTAAGGGCTCCAGGTCATTACAGTAGGATAACCTGCAATATGCCGATGTCATATTCCCGTCCTCTGAAATGTCAGGAATAGATTAGTGATGCGTATTAGCAATCCGAGGGGAGTCGGGGCGTGATAGTTTCCATGAGTATCGTTCAGCCGAACCTCTTTTACAGAAATGTTACACTTATTCCTGGAGTCCGGAGATGACGCAGTGATCTTGCCCCTCGAGCAAACGCGAGTCGAAAGCCAATGTCTCCCAATCCCTTTTCTGCAACTTGGAGAACCCAAGCTATATTGGCCCGAGGCTATATAAGTCACCAATGAAGGCCCACAGTCTCAGGCCCAATCCTTACCCTGATCGCAATGGCTCTTTTTATGCTTCTCGCGCGTTTCTCGCTCCTTCTGTTGACTCTCGGTGATCCTTCCACTGCCCAAGATCCATCCGCACCTCTCGCCACCGTCTCGAGCTCTCTTGGTGGATGCAAGGAAGCCGTCATTACCGTCGACATCACCGCGAATAACACCGTGCTGAACCTCAACCCACCGGAAGATCAGCAAGTTCTCACTGACTTCGTTGTCCAGCTGACAAGTGCTGGTTCCAACGTGATCGAAGAAATCACTGGTGGCACCTTCGTAAACCGTGCGACGTACAAGGTTTACACACTCCTCTGTGTACCAAATACGCAAGATGACCTGAAGACAGTTGAGCTCGCTATTCACGGGTAATTCGAGACTTATCTATTCGATACCCTCTAACTTTGTATAAACAGCGGCGGGTTTGACCACACCTACTGGACACTAGGAGGTCCAGGATCAAAGTACAACTACGTCGAAGCGGCTCTCAAGGCAGGACATGCTGTCTTTGCCTACGACAGGCTTGGAACAGGGAAGTCCGACAAGCCAGATGGAATCAAGGAGGCGCAAACTCCAACTCACGTCGAAGTCGCCGCCGAACTCGTCAAGTATCTCAAGGGAAACCCTGAGGGACACTCGTTTGGACGCTTTGTAGGGATAGGGCATTCCTATGGCAGGTGAGCTTGGATACCGTCTTATTCAATCCGGCTTCGGGAGGTACAGTGCTGATACAACTTAGTGTGACTCTTGTCGGCCTCGCGAATAAATACGGCAACCTTCTCGATGCAACCATCGTCACGGGATTCACGTCTCACAAGGAGTCCCTACTGCCTAGCTTCGCCACCTGGACCCTGACCATCGCAGCTCTAGACAATCCAGAGCGCTTTGGTACGCCCTGGATAACGAGTGCGACTGATTCCCCACTTACAAAACGCTGATGCAGGATCCCTTCCCCCTGGGTACATTATTTGGAACAACATCATCAACAATCAGCAGAATTTCTTCAAGTTCCCTAACTATGACCCAGGTTAGCGGTGCTCCCCTTGTTCGAGGCTGCGTGTTAACAATCCCTCATTCCTTCGTAAAGATGTTCTCCAGACTACCGAAGACACGAAATGGCCTGCTGCCCTCGGCGAACTCCTCGGCTTGGATTCAAGCCCATCTTCTCTGTACACAAACCCTATCCTGGTGGTCACAGGAGAGAACGACTAGTAAGCATCATGGCTACTCCCGAACGCCGAGCCTCATTGACCTGTGCATTTTCAGCATCGCATGCGGTGGAAACTGCTATCAGGAGGTCAATGGGATGAATCTCGTCGAGGCAACCAAGGAAGTCTTCCCGGCGGTGACGGACTTTGACACATACATACCTCCTAAGACAGGGCACGGTCTGAATGCGCACTTCAGTGCTTCGGAGACGTATGATCACATCCAGAATTGGATCTCTGGTCTTGCGTAAAGCCTGCCCGTTTTACATGGGGACGAGCATATTTATGAATCTACGCTTTTATAATGGTTCGAGACGGCGGTGAATTCTGCAAAACACACGGAGGATAAGCTACCGTGTGATGTGCCATTAGCAGGTTGCGAGGGAGAATGTGGAACACAACCTCTGAAGACCTCCCAATGCATGTCAATAAATCCATGACGTCTGTGCTTTGCTTTCTATCATGAATCTACGATGGGCGGCTTCAATCGAGTACCTCAGTCTTGTGAGCGAGGCTCAGCGAGCACAAGACTGCGGAGAGCAATAAGTTTCATTCCTCCCTGCATTCGATATAATTTATCCGCCGCTGACATCGGGGGGAACAGTGTCTCCAAGCGAAGAAAGGCAAAGCCGAACCGTTATAATTAAGACTGGAGCCGCTTTACCGATGTACCGAACGCTATCCTTTGAATATTTCTACACCTGTCGCGTGGTGCATAGCGATACCTGTCCCACGTCAGACTCATTACACTAGATATTCACCTCGGTGTGCGTCCGGCGTCGATTGCTGTAAAGACAATGTTTCACCTATTCCCGAAGCCGTGTGCAAAGTCGACGATCCGCAGTCTCTTCACAGCATAACGTGATCACGTTGGTCCACGCTTAGAAAGGCGATCCAGGGCCCGAGTCGGGGGATTCGCATTGCTATATTTGTGTCTGCACAGCAGTGGGTCTGTATCCCCGTGAAGGGAGAGCGCAAGTTTCCTTTTAAGCAGTCGCGGCTGGCTCCTGAGAGTCACCATACAATGACTGCCTTCCTCACTTTGCTTTCCACTCTCCTCCCCCTGGCCCTCGCTGCGGGCACGTATGCGTTTCCTGGTCTGGCTCAACGCCAAAACCCGCCCTCCTCCCCATCGTCCCCGTCTTCCACGGTGATACCGATGGCGAACGGCGACTGCACAGAGTCAATCATGCCCATCAGCATCACAGCGAACAACACTCGCCTCAAAGTCGACTCTCCCGAGAATCAGCAAGCGTTAACGGACTTCGTTATCAGCTGGACGAGCGACGTCGCCAACTTCACGAGGAGTATCAGCGGAGAAACGTTCGTGAATAACAAGACGTACAATATCAACACCCTGTTATGTATCCCGAAGACCCAGGACGTAGCAAGGGCACCGTGAGAGTTCGAAGGTGCCATGGGTTCTCTTCCACCGTTTATTCGTTTAAGATTTCCACGTTGCTTGAAACACATTCCATCCCTCCGTCCCGTCCTCACCATGCCTCGCCGTCGCAACGGAAAGGGAAATGCTGGGCCATTGAATAGAGGACCTAAGAAACTGAAGAAGTCGGACGCGTCTATGACAAAGTGGAATACCGTAGACGATATTCCACTGGACGAAGTTGACCAGTGTGGGTGGTTGTTATAAGGCTTGGTTCAAGGAGGAGCGCTGACCGAGGTTTCCAGTTCATGCCGGGCGTGATAAGATTCTTCTAGAAGATGAAGACGACTACGAGCTCGGTGAAGAGGATGAGGAGGTTTTCGGGCTGAAGGGCATGGATGAAGACGACGACGACGAAGATGTTGACATGGATGGGGAGGAGAATTTCGAAGATGAAGAGAAGGAGACCGCACCAGCGAAGTCCAAGAAAGATAAGAAGTCGAAGGGTAAGAAGAAAGCAAAGGGCGAGCTGTCTTCAGATGAAGAGGAGGACGAAGATGAGGAAGAGGAAGAGACTTGGGGTACCGGTCGCGCCGCGTATTACAACGACAATGCGGATGAGATAGAGTCAGACGATGAGGAGGCCCTTGAGTTGGAGCTGCAGGAAGCCAAGCGGCTACAGGCAAAGGCTAGGGAAGACATGACTGACGAGGACTTTGGTTTGAAGGATATCATTGAAGTCCAGAAGGATGATATTGAGTGCGTGCCCATTATCATATCGGTCAATGCAGTCCCTGACCCCACTTCATTGTTAGCCTTGCTCTCGAGGAGCCCGTGCCTGCCGCTAAACCCGTTCTGCCTACAGAACCCAAGGCATTGCTTCGCCACCTGGAGAGAACAAGCCCAGAGGCAGTTGCGCTCGCCCGGGACTGGGAAGATGTTTCTGAAAAGTTATTGAAGGCTCAGGAACAGATTAAGCGGTACGTCTATCCGCTCGTCCACGATATCAGTGTCCTTACACGCGTCGTATAGGATCGAAACAGAGAGCTCCGATGCTCTCAGTTTAGGGATGCTTCACCTTCATTATCGTGAGTTCAGTTGTGCCCCATGTATCAGCTTCCTGTTAACAGCACTCGTAGAAACGCTCCTCTCTTACTCTACTGTCCTTGCTTTCTACCTTCACCTCCGCGCGTCTGAGAAGTACGCTGAGAAGCCCTCCCTCCTTCAATCCCACCCCATTATGAACCGGCTCCTCACGCTCAAGCAAGCTCTCATCACGCTTGAAGACCTTGACTTTGCTGCGGATGAAGACGACGACGAGTTCTCGGAAGGCGACATGGACCTCAACGAAATGAAGTGGGATGACATCCTCGCCGACAAGAAATCAATATGGGATTCTCTGGAGACCGAGGACTTGGACGAGAATGAGCTCGCAGACCTCCTCGCTGATGCTGAAGCAGAGAGGAAATCGAGCAAGAAGAAGTCTAAGTCGAAGAAAGTTTCGAAGGACGAGAATGAACCCAAGGAAAAACCTTCACCGAAGAAGAAGCGAAAGGTCGCGCCTGCAGCCCCCGTATTCGACTTGGAAGAGCCGGAGTGGATACCAACGAAGAAGGCGACATCCCGCAAGAAGAAAGAGACTGACGACACATACGGCGAAGCGTCCCATCTCGAAGAGGCCGACGCAGCAGACAAGTCTGCACGCAAAAAGAGCCTACGCTTCCACACCTCAAAGATCGAGAGCGCGAGTAATCGCAGGACCAATGCTCGTAGCGCAGCTGCTGGTGGTGACGACGATATTCCTTACCGTGAACGGCAGAAAGAGAAGCAGCTGCGACTGGAAAGAGAGGCTATCGCTCGACTGCAGAAACAGGGAGGAGCAGATTTGGACGACGAAGAGCCAGAACCGCCGCAGAAGCGTAAGCGGGAGGAGGATAGCGACAGTGGAGGTGAAAGCGGGAATGAGAGCGCAGACGACTACTACGAGCTCATCAAGAGCAAGTCGAAGGAGAAGAAGGCGAAGAAGAAAGAGGAGTACGACGCTGCGCGGGCGGCAGAAAAGTATGTTTCCTCTGTACCTGAACTCCAGGATAAGCGGGAGCTGACTCATCCTTTCTTCAGGCCAGATTACGCGGAGGAGGAGGCAGATGGTCCTCGCTCACTGACAAGAGCGATCCTGAAAAACCGTGGCCTCACACCGCATCGGTCAAAGTCCGTTCGCAATCCTCGTGTCAAGAAGAGGCAGAAGTTCGAAAAGGCCAAGAAGAAGGTATCTTCACAAAGGGCCGTTTACAAGGGTGGTCTGGCGGAGTCGGGAGGAAAGTACGGTGGAGAAAAGTCTGGTATCTCCAAGGTCATCAAGAGCGTCAAGCTTGTTTAGTTTTGGGAGCACCCTGTTCAAGGTTGCGACACCCTGGTGCATTGCTTGGTTCCGGTCGATACCAATATTGTCCTTGTTGCGATATTACAAGAAACCATAGCAAGACAATTACCACTTCCCTCTCCTTGCAGCCTTCCTTGCCTGCAGCGTGGCGCGTCCACGAGCACCCTTGACAGACTGGAGGTCTGTGAATTTCCTCTTTGCATACCGCCGTGCCTCCGCATCGTCGACAAGCTCGTCCACCAATGTGCGTTTCCGTTCTGCACGAGTAAGGTTCTCTGTTGAAGCTGTACCGAAAGGCGTATCCGTTGTGACGATTTTCCCGATCTATGGGGTAGAATGAGATTGAGGGATCGGACTCTGGAGACGAAAGCATACCGCAAAGTATTTTGGCAACCCTTTGATACCCTTTCCTTCGCCCTCTTCCTTCCTGTAGAACCGCTTAGGATCAAGTTGGTTGTGAAGACGCAGTGCCTCCACTTCGCGGTGCAGGCGTGGAAGATCGGCTTCTGGAGGCGCGGGGAGGTCGAACCAGTCTGGTCCGGCAGTAACCTTCTTGAGCTGAGAGTTCATTGGCTTAGAGTGATCCCGAGAAGATATGCACGAGATATGCTTACCGCCTTGCGCTCTTTCTTCGTCAGTGGCTTTCCAGACTTATTCAGCTCGGCAGGGGCTGGAGGTGGTTGTGGAGCTGAGAAGGTAACGGCTCTCTGAGCCTTTTCAATATCAGGATCGGTATTTGACGACGTCTTGGCGTTTCTGTCTAGATTGAGGTACGGTTTGGGAAGATTTCCTGGGTCTAACGATGGAAGAGCTTCTCTTTATGCAGGTCAATGGCAAGGTCGAGTCGCAAGTAGGCGGGGACGTACGGCTCTTTTTCCAATTCCAGTATTTCCTCCTCGGCATCCGCCTGCTGCTCCTGTTGCCTCTTGAGGGCATTTTCTCTCGCGTTTTGGAGTAATGAATCGAGGTATTCCTTGGTTATTTCAGGCTCGTCGTCCGAATCGCTGTCACTGTCGCTGCTTGACCCAGAGGAGGAAGACGAAGCATCAGACTCTGAGTCTGATGCTGAATCTGAATGGGATAGTTCTTCCTCGACCTGCTCTTCTACTGGCTCTATAATCTAGAAATTAGCCAGAACAAGAAACACTAGACAGAGTTGTGATATACCGATTGCCCTTTCCTTTCCTTTCGCCGTGCTCAACGACATTGTAGCTTTTGAGATGGTGGAAGAAGACAAAATGTGAATGCACCGTGATCCAATCATTCCGTTTTCCTTTCCGCGACCGACACCGAGGGCGTCGAAAGCCATGTTGTCCTCCTCCACGAAGCAGACTCTGCGACTCTGCTCTCGCTTTACGCGTGCTGCGACTCCTGTCACGCGTGCCCAATATGCGCGCGCATCGACCTCTGCGCCCAACAGTACATCACCACCTGAACAGCGGACAACTTCGTTTGGATTCAGGACAATCCCGGAGGAGGAGAAGGAGGGCTTGGTGAAGAATGTCTTCAACTCTGTTGCTTCCAACTACGACCTTATGAACGACGCGACGTCGTTCGGTGTGCACCGACTGTGGAAGGATACCTTTGTGTCGGGACTGCGGCCGGGGAGGAAAGGACCGATGAAATGCATTGACGTCGGCGGAGGAACTGGTGACATTGCTCTTCGGATTCTAGACTACGCCAGGGAAAACTACGCGGACAGGGAGACCACTGTGGACATTGCAGACATCAATGCAGAGATGCTGAAGGAGGGCTACAGAAGGTTTAAGAAGACAATGTACCACAACAGTGCGTTTCTCGGGCCAATGTTCACATATACACTCACAAACCGCCCTCCAAGCCCCACAGGTTTCATTCCATGAGGCCAACGCCCAGGACATGAAGGCCTTCCCTGATAATTCATATGACCTCTATACCATCGCTTTCTGCATTCGTAACACGACTTCAATACCCGAAGTCTTGAAGGAAGCACACCGGATACTCAAGCCAGGAGGAGTCTTTGCATGCTTGGAGTTCAGTCAGGTTACCAACCCTTTGTTCAGGACGTGCGTCGCATCTCTTGTCCCGATGAAACCTTCCGCTAACAGCTGCTAGTGTCTACGACCAATACTCGACACCGGGGCTTCCGGCTGGGGCGTCGGCATGCTGCTCCGTTGAGCTTGGAACCTGAGCTCTTGTGAGTGATCGTTCCACCGATAGCGTACCATGACGACTAGACTCACCGGTTCGCCTTCCTTTCTTCCCTCGCCACTCCAGGCGAACGAAAACCAAAAGGCTGGTTGGGTGTTTGCGAGCGTTCAAGTCGTCCTTGGCTCGCGGACCTCGTTCATTGACGGCCCGTAGAGACGTGCTAGGGTGTGAAGGTAAGTATTGCCCTTTACTCGTAGCTAACTCGTACCAGACTCACCGTGGACCCGACGACTGCCCAGTGTCAATCCTGGCGTTTCGGAGTTTGCGGTCGCGCAGTTGGGAACGGGATTGCGAGGGCTGGACCACCTGGCTTCGCCAAAGAGCCTTTGCGTGCGTTGAGAGTGGTCGTGTCTTGCCGTCGATGGCCTCGATCATGCATTTTTGCCCAGGCATAGGTGAGCGTGACCGCAGGCTGGCCGCCAAGTACGCCAGACGTTCAACATTGACTAACAATTGAGCGTATCGCTACGAGTTAGCGCAGTGAGTACATCGCCGCTCGTGGAATGTCGAGGAATACTGACTTTAGCCCTGACACATAACCTCGACTGTTGTTTGTGCACCTCCAAGGCTCCAGGGTGTTCGGCGTCGTAGACGCCCTATGCCCTTGAATTCGGTCTCGAAGCTCTCCTCCGCACTCCCGCCTGTCCCTCTCGCCTTTTCTCTTGAAGCCTCATGTTGGCGACTGGAGATATGTGACTTGAGTGAAACGACAATTCATATAAGAGTCAAACACTTACTGACCTTCCCCAACCCGCGCTCTCGCCTCGACGGGAGGATTCGTACACCTTGAATACTATAAAAAAGTAGGGTAAGCATCAACACTCCAAAGGAACTCAAACGTGACTTACTCGTTGAACGTAGCTGTCGTCTTCGCTTCAAGGCCTTGTAACGAAACAGGTGAGTAACTGTGCCATCTTGGCTTGAGAACGATGTGCTTACCTTGTTCCGGTGCCTGGTATTCGTGTCTCACGCTGGGAGCGCGTACGCCATCGGGTGGCTGTCTAGGAAGCCAGTGGTATATACCTAGACCCAAAGGTAAGCATGATACACCAAGAAACGAAAAGAAAAGCTACTGACCTCTTCGCGGGACCTAGAGTACCTCATACATCTGTCCCGCACCCATGCAAGCCCACATTGCGTAGCC
>JANDKE010001429.1:0-14530 GCA_027627275.1 Coprinellus aureogranulatus
AGAAGAAAAAAGATCGGCAGTCAATGTCAATCTATAAATCGATCGTAAAGTGTGGGCGGCTGGCGCCTGTGGGCTGACCCCGCTGAAACTGTTGGGATGGGGAGAGGAGGGAAGAAACCCTGTCTGTGGGTACGAATATGTGTTCGAAGCGATAAATGAAGTAACCGAGAACAAAGTGTCAACGAATCGTTACGACCCTCGAAACAAGAACTGAATGAGGCTAGACAAGAAGGTCAAATGAACGAGGGAAGGAACAGAGTAGACGGAGCTAATAAGGCGCCTCCAGACAATAGCCAGGGAATGAAGTGAAGCAATGGAACGAGTGTGAGCTGGCGAGGGTGACTGAGCGGCGCTGTTTCGTAATCGGCAGAAGCGAACAACGATGCACAGTTCAGAGCATTGCCCGGGGTTCGACAATACAAAGCGTGCCTGGGTGGGAAGAAGGCCTCGAGGTAAGTGGAGGGGGAAGGAGGAGGCTATTGTTCTTCAGTTCCACCCGCCTTATACTTCTGTGTACGTGTGGGTTTGGCGCCGTGTCAAGGTAGTGCCAGCCTAAAATGTAGACTCGGGCATAGTGGGTTCTGTGCAATCTCCGCGTTGGTGATTGGCACTGGCAAGGCGAGGAATGATACAGGTTGACGAGGAGATCTAGGTGAAACGTACAGCCATCCAGCCAATCCGCCAAACTCGTCCCCATTTCGAGTCTCGTTCCATCTACCTTCTTTCGCCCGCATCGCTGGACCGTGCTCCCGACTTATCCATGGCGATATGTAGGATCCGATGCTTTAAGTGTCGAAGGATGTTAGAGGTAGAAGAAGCCCGGTAGAGTCCTTTGGAACCAAGATAGAGTACAAGGACAAGAACAAGCCCCTGTCGCAGTATCGCCGGTGCAGATCATCGCGTCGTCAAGGCGTCAACTCCGGCTACTTCGGCGGTAATGAGATACCCGGTGTACAAACAACCTTGAGCCAGTGTACAAATAGTCCTTTATGGAATACAAACAACGGTCTGGCGGTGGATGATCGCCGTCTGCAGCTTTTCTTTCGCCCACATTTGACGCCGGTGAGAGTACACGAGGCTGGCATGATACCCATCGCTCCTTCGATTTCACTTGAACGCTCATTTCGAGCAGTTTCCTCTGTCAGGCTCGAGGTGTTCTGCAGAACGACAACAGAAGGCGAGTCTAGATATGGCTTGGAATGCTCGATCCATCACCTCGTTTCCTTCGACGAGAAGATGATCCACGGAACACAGCTTCCCGCAAGCACGATTATTTTTCACTCAAGGCTCATGCGCATCCAGCGAGCTTCACTGCCATGGTTTTCTAGAACGGGACCAGTCCGGTGTCGTACGATGCACCGCCCAAGTTCTTGAGGCCAAACGTGAAAGCAAATCAGACTCTCCCGGTACTATCCTCAGAGCGTGTTCTGTAAAGACTTCGATACTGGACTTCCCATGAGAAGTTTCTCGGGTGCTCTTCCTGACACGGACATACGACAGAGCTCGACATGTCTGTGGAGCATCTGCCCGCCCTTCGATGCTTTGCGATGCCTCGTACGTACCGCGGAAGATGGCATTCCGGAATGTCGATGACGAACGAATACGGCAATGTGCTAGTTGACCCTGTTTCTAATAGTACAACCCTCCGTCCTCAGGTATATCGCCATCGGCACTTTCCGTTTCAACCACCTTCACGTACCCATTCAAGGCCTTGACACTTGTGCTCTCCGGAGCCCTGACCACAGCAAACCTCCCCAAGGTGAGAATGCGATACGCACCAGCGTACGATACGCAAAGAGCCAACCTCGTTCGCTCTTCTCGCTTGTCCGAGCCTACTGTAGCCGCTGCGGTCGTCGACAAGTGATCACGAAACATTGCAATGTACCTGGGATTGTTGAACATTGCCCGACCACCATGCGAGACCTTCAGCAGGTTTTCTGCAGAATCCAAGTCGAGGTGGTACGGCGAGGGGTGTATATTCAGCGCGAGAACGAAGCGGACGCTCTTTCGAAATGCATCATCGTCTTTCCCGCGTCTCGGTTTGTGCTTTTCCTCAAAGAAGAGGTTAGCGTAATCGAAAGTCTTCCCCAAGGTTTTACCAGCGCCGTAATCTTCCTCAGAAAGGAGTGCCTCCGCGAGTATCGAGAGGAAAAATGGGCGAGTATCGTGCGGGATCCAGGAAGATTGAAGCTCTCGCTCTGTCCAAAGGAGTGACACAGGCATTTGTTAGTGGCTCACAAGCTCCAGTGGGTGGGGTAAAGGCTTACCTATGCGCTCGATACGACTGGGGTAACACTCATCCCTATGGAATGCGTCCCAATCATCACGTTGACACTTCGCTGAGCAGTACACCACAGCGCGGCAATTTGAGCACTGCCTCGTGCGGTCAGCGTCTGCGACGGCAGCGCCATGGTCATCTTCGTGGTGCTGCGAGAGATCATTTTGGAGCTCTAGATCCTCAAGAGTCTTGCTTATTCACTTACCTTAAGGTTATCGCATAAGCGTAAGCGGCTTTTCCTTGCCCCAGACTGCGCCAACTTCTCCCACAAGGTGAAATGATACGAGAGCTTCGTTGAGAATGGTTTCCAATATTTCTTCTTCCATCCAGTGGAGAGCAGCCGAACTTCAGCCTCGGCGATCTTCTTGAAAGCATTCCAAGCGGCTTTACAGACCCTAACGTCCGTGAACATGGACGCGAGCTCGAAGAGGGGGTGATCCAGTTCTATCGCCTTGCGCTCCCATCCCGTCCAGGGGTGCTGCTCATCTTCTTCGAGAGTCAGCATATAGCGAACGATAATATTGAGCAGCCCCACGTCCAGCAGGTCCGCGACTACCCTTCCGGTAAGGAGTGGGGAGCGAATGCGTGGTGTGGGAGGAAAAAACCGCGAGGACACTGCAACGTCAAAAGGTTGGGCTCTTGGACCGCGCGGTAGGAATCCCTGGATGCTACGAAATCGTTCCGAAGAGGCAACCTCCACGATGCACTGGGCAAATCCGGATTGTGCGTAGGCCCTTGCAAACGATGGAATGTCGAGATACTCTTGAGTTAAGAGAATTAGCCGCTGCAACCATACCGGCTGTAGCCGAGACGGATCTTGGCGAGTCCAAGCGTCGCTAACCCATCCGTCAAAGGTCCGGAGAGATGATTCCACGAATCGACGGTGCTTTGAATGGGAGAGGGCCGCGACTTTAAGCTTGATACGATTCAGGTATCCTGGGCCGGCTGTGAGCAAAGTCATCAGCATGACGAGAGTGTTTCCATGCTTGATGAGGGCGTTATTGAGGCTACACTTCGTCCCAGAATCTGTGTACTCGAGCATCCAGAGCCAAAGAAGGAGGTCAAGAGCGTCGTCTCGCCCCCAGATGGTCGTGCATTCCAATGCGTAACAGCCGTACAGCACTAACGCAGCTGTCACGGTACCGGCCGTTGCTGGTGAACGGGTGTTGAAGTAAATCCAGCTGGAATTCCGAGATATGAAGTCCATAGTGTGAAAAAGAGTATCGGAGTGTTCGAGGAAGGCATCCTCCAAGACTGACGGCACGTCTTCCTCCTCTTCCAGATCCGTGGCATAGCTCTGCATTTCCATCAGGACTGGCACGATGAACTCGACGCAGATCTTGATCCTCACGACGGCCTCTGGCAGGTGACCGACGTTGTAAGAGGATACTTGATCTTCACATGGGTGACCTTCCTCGAATCCTCCTGGAGCGTGCGGAAAACGACTCCAATGGCCAGTGCGCCGTCATGGGGATTTCTACACACTTCCGCTTCGTTCGGCAGGTGATGTAGTGCCAAAGTGGATCCCTGCTCAACGGCCAACAGCACCTACCGATGGCCATGAGTGACATACCGACTATGGAGAGACTCGCAGTAGCGACTCACTGCTTCGATTCTATGGTCTTTTGCTTGAGCTCGAGCTGCTTTCCCAGTCATGGTTGATAACAAAGTTGGGTCCCAGCCCCCATCAGTCACACGAGTCGCGAACCTGCTAATGCCATCGCCTTCAGGATCAAACACGAACATCGGCCCATGAATCTGGCCTATGGAGGGTAGACATGCCCCCAACCGACACTATCCACATCGGCAACATGGGGTTGAGCCAAGTAGGCGGCGTTCGCCTTGTAGATAGCATCGCTCCTCGATAGCGGAACCCAGTCTACTATATGAATTCCAGATGATCTAGTATGCACTACGGTAGCGGGACAGGAAACTACACAAACAGATTCTGGAAGTGAACGTTTGGATGGCTCGAAGGCCAATGTCCGTCAGTCTTACACCCTTGACACGTAGGATCATCGCAATTCCCTTGTCCTTGCGAGAGTGACGTGTGCTCCATCGATTCTACCATCTCCTCGTCCACTTTCGCCCTCTCCTCGACTTTCACGTACCCATTCAAAAGCTCAACCTTGGTCCTATCACGACTCTTTTCGACTACGAACCGACCAAATACATAAATCCTGTACAAGCCGCAGTACGCAACGCACACAGCGAGGCGTAGCCGACCGTTCCGAGGCATGTTTCCTTGGTTCCTTGTAGAGTCAATGAGCTCTCGGAGCATCGCGATGTACCGAGGTTCCTTGAAGGTTTTCACGCCACCATGGCTGAAATTCAGGACAGCCTGGAGTGGGTGAACAAATGCTTTGGGCGGACAAGATTGCATATTGATCTGGATTATCGCATCCCTCGTCTGCTCTATGAGTGCTTGGTGCGAAACACAGAGAGGGTTGTGACGGTCTTCAATCGCATGAGTATCCGAATCGAAGGTGATGACGGTGTCGGTTGGGAGCCCCATTTCGAAGTTGATCACGGTGTGTTGAAGGACGTTGAGAAAGAATTCACGGGAAAAGTGAGATACCCAGGACGCAGCAATCTCGCGCTCTGCAGAAGATATCAGCTTCCTCTATCCCGCACTGTCGAAACGGCGGCTGGGGTAATCTACCTGTGCGGTACAGGCGATGTCCTGCACATTCCTCTTTGTGGTAGACTTCCCAATCCTCATGCTGGCATTGCGTGGAGCAATACACCGTGACTCTACAACCAGAACACTGTCTGGACCCTTCCCAAGATCGGGTCAATCCTTCTGCAACTCGGGTGTGATGCTTGAGGGTACGAGGTGGTGAGTCCAATTGCTGCTGAGATTACATGGCAAATAGACTCACGTTCAAATTATCACATAACGAAACAGGCTTCTGGTGCCAGGTTCGCGTCCACATCCCGTAGAATATCTGGAATGTGTCCCAGAATGGCGTCCAGTATTTCGCGTACCAGCCTCTCTTCACACGCATCGCATGCGGGGGAGGAAGATTCTCAATTGCTCCGGCCGTCTTGTAGCATATGTCGTGATCCACACACATGGTGGCCAGGATTGCGATAGGGTTCCCAGCCTCTTCCTCCTGCGTCCAGGCGTCCCAAGGGTGTGAGGTACCTTCCGGCTGGGACACGAGGTGGTGAACAAGAACGTTTAGCAGCCCAGCGGCGAGGAGACCTGGAACCGTTTTATGGACAAGTCGAGCTGGGGTTGACGCTATTGCAGGTGGGAAGAACTTCATTGCAACGACAATCGGCAAGGGACGGGCCTCAACCCCGAATTTGTCGGATGAAAGAATGTCGGGAAACTGCCTGGCCATCGAAAGCGCTCGTTTCGGAAATTGGAGCGCTATGTAGGCTTCCGCGTATGCAGGTATGTGAAGGAATCTCTTGACCACCGAGATAATGACCAACGGCATTATTCCGGAGGATTCGACCTCGCTGCCTTCTTCCCGAGATGACCACTCCTCTAAGCGCTGGATAGCCGATCTTATGAATGCGCGGTGATGCTCGACTGGGAACCCGCTGAACTGAGCCTCGAGGTCAAGATAACCTCCCGATGCTTCCGATAGCAAGTTGAGCAAGACAATCAATGGGCAGGCTCCATCTTGCTCCATGAAGGTGTAAGATATAGACATGGCATCGCGACCACGCCAATGCCACATATACAGAAGTAGGTCTGTAAACGAAGAAGATGCGTTTAGCGCCGCTCGCAAAGAATCCGACTTCATTTCATAGAGTGATGACAAGAGGTTAGCGGCCAGGATAAGTCCAGATGACACCGATTTGGGGAACCCAAAGTCAGCGAACACCCGAGGTGATTCTCGGCACACGAATTCTAGCCACATCATGAGAGTTGGGATGTTGTCCTGAAACACTCTTGCAAAAGCGTCGACGACGAGCGAGCCCTTCTCTTCCATGGCCTTGATAGCTGGGCCAGCCAAAACTGTGAAAGTGGAACGGATCCTTCGAAAGGTGTCCCTTGAGGCAGAAGGAGAAGTTGTACCACTATACGGCGTCTCTTCTCGGTCAAGCAGATTGAATAAAACCTTCAGCACCAAGGAGCCATCATGTGCGTCGTTGGGCCAACCAACGGGACCTGCGAGCCTGTTGATATGCGTGATCGATCCCTGTTCCACTTCACGCAGGAGCTGTTCGATGGGATAGGACTTAGATACAGGCTGAAGCAAAGTTCCCGGAGAGCTCACTGATTCGATACGTGCGCTTCTCGCTCGAGGGCGGGATGCTGAATTCATCGCCATGGTTCGTGGACGTTCGTGTCAAGAGGAGGTCTGCACAGTTTCTTCCCGCGTCCGGCTTTTATCAGATGCCGTCACCCCTCGATACAAATAGAGACAACGTGAAGGGGTGAGAGACTCCCGGGCCAATCGCCCACGATGAAGCTAACAGTGATGCGCACCGACACACTCAGGGCGCTTCAGACTGCGCATGCCATTCACGTCTGTACTGGTCATTCGCCTAAGGGTGTATATATGTCTTCACCGACATCTTTTAATTGTATCAAGGTGAAGTACTGACTTCGGAAATCTCGGAATCTCCTGCCCTGCGCCTTGAATAGTCGCTGGAAGGTCCTCTTTTCCACCAGCGTCGCTTCGCTTCCGCATTCCCGGCTATTGAAAAGCCAGCCATTGCGGACTGGTCTCCGGAATTGAAATCCACTGAGCCTAGGGTAATTGTTCTGAATCTGGCTTGTTCCGAATAAGCGCGGAGATGTAGAATTACGCGGGTCACGATGACTCCGTGAAGGTGAAATTGAAACCTGGAGACATAGCGTTCAGATATAGGGACTCAGAAAGCTGTAGAAACCCTTACCTAGTGAGCATATAGCGCGCACCAACCGGCTATAATCAGGCCAATCAGATGCGGTTCGGTGTGAATGGCTCAGGTCTCCTTACACCGAAGAAGTTGACTAGTATGTTCACAGCATTTAGCGCTACAGTGCAGTGCTCAGTATATTTTGGAGATAGAGGCGCATTTTCATATGCACACCGTACCTATCAAAGCAAGGAAGTAGCCAAACCCCGTGTGGTAAAATTGGGCGAGCAAACCTCCACCATGTTGCGTGTATGAAAGTCCCGAGACCCTGTAACGATAGACGCCGATGATTAGCATCAGAACCGCCGAGACTGAGGCAGGTCCCAGGGAGTGGTCAGTACAGGCTGTCGCTGGTAAAAGTCGTTCATCTCACAAGTCACACTGATGAGTAGTTCTCCATGTAAGAGTGTGGGGTACAGCGTGTCGCCATCGACGACCATGCAGCCAAGCCCTGGAACCATGGAGTAGGAGACCGCTATTGGAGTTGCGATGAATTTCAAAGCACTCATCTCTCGAGTTCAGCTCACCTTCGATAGACACTAGCCACCTCACCACAAATACCGTCGCGAGGACATTGAAAGCCTACCGAGGATGCTCAAGTCAGCCATTCGTCTTGGACACGTCTAAGAAAGATAGTCACTGCGTAAACGGCCGCGAGGAGATAAAGTATTCTTGGATCGTTCCCGGAGAACGCGGACACCCTGAGATATATTATTGCTACGTGCACAGAACGGGACATCAATATTTGTCCAGTACTCAATCTCTGAGTAGTTGGGCTCACCTTCCCCTAGTGACGATTGTATGATATCGTAGACTGTGCTTTGACTGAGCGCTCCTGCATGATGTTAGGTTTCGAAAGCGAATCTTACCGGTGATGCCGGTCATAGTAGCGCGACAGCCTTTTGACGAAAATATAGGTATAAATGTGTCTGCAGAATGGGAGTTAATGAGAGCGGCGGCTCGGAGATGTGCGCTGAATCAGAAATGGACTCACAGAGGAACTCAATGACCGTGATCATGAAATTCCCATAACGAACACTTAGGAAGATAAGCTTGGGTAAGCTTAACCTCGTGGGCCAGATGAGTTCCACCTTGCCGCGCATGCGTGAATAAAATCTCAAGAGAGCGCTGTTTCTACGGGCTCACCTCTTCAGGGAGGGTATGCGCATAGTCCGCCACCTAAGAGCACAGCGGTATTTAAATTCAGTTATCTATCATCTTCTCTGGGAAATCCAGAGAAAACCTACTACAATAGTGATGCCGGCGATAGTCTGTGCACCGAATGTGAGATCGCGATGCGCTGAAGGAAGGTAAGCTCACGAAACACTAACATAATGACCATAGTAAGTGTTCAACACTTTCAAAATGGATTCGTCTTTCGCCTACATTAGCAAGCTTTGATAGCTCAAGCATCCGGAACATGAGGTGCCCGGAGTCTTGGATAGACATAGCGGCGGAGATGGGCGGAGAGTCGATGGGCTAGTGTGCGGGGAACAAATGAGATTGGCTGCGAAGAAATTATATATCGGCGAGACGACGGGCTTGCAGCACAGCAGCAGCAGCAGCAACCTTATCGAACTTCGATTTACGTTGAGGTTCGTCAGGATTCCAATGGCACGCAGCCGTCTAGTGCGGGTGGTCTTTGAGCGCTCTTCGGACGTTGTTCACCTAAACCTTANCCGCNGCCGGAACCATATGCATGCGGCAGAACTCAATCTATACGGCTCTCGTACTCATTCTTGACAAGGATCGCTATCGTTCCTCCCTCCACCGCATCGCTTATCGTCGTGCACTGCCAGTNCTACGTGCAGGCACAATGAGCGGAGCCGGGGTTTGATCAGGGCCGCCAGCCTTATTGACGTCTGGGACTCAAATCGGAGGCACTCTAGGCCTTTGTCTACGCCGTAAGATAAAGATACCCTACGCACAATATTNGTGCCTCCTCTAATCATCCTCGGCATGCCCTAATGGTGCCTTGCTGATGCTCTAATGGCTTNCCAGGTTNTCTGCATGTACTGTAGCTCCGACCCCGCAGACAATGGAACAACGGAAGGCGATAGAAGNATCTAGTCATCTGCNGAATTAGAAGCATACTAAAGCCTGCCTGGTGTCCAGCAGGCTTGTGCGGAACGCGCCTTCATCGGACTCTGCGTTAACTCTTGGCTCACTGCCACTCGGCGGAGCTCCTTCTCGTCTTATTCGATNGCATTACACGGACGNGTGAGACTTCCTTCGTATTTCTAACGATCTCTTCNCGGGGACCTCGCGGTATACATACGGGAGGCATGAGGCAAGGCAAAGAACTGCTTTTAACGAAACCTGCTGTCCATTTCCATCACCTAAACTACCCTNACACATAANCTACTGCCTCGTGACACGATCCTCCTCCTGGCACCACTGAACGTTTGCCNTTTCCACCCGATTTATTGGATACTGAAAATCCAGCAAGAGCAGACTCATCTCGGNCAAGCACNTCCGCGGACCCTAAAGAGACGGTCCTGACTTCTTCTGAGTATGCGCGNAGGTGAAGAATGACTCGGATGACGATGATAGCGTGGAGGTGGATTTGAAACCTGGGAGCGGTGGCAGAAGTCAGTTGATACGCAGCGTTCAACGACGGTTGGTGTATATAAACCTAGTGAGCATATAGCGAGCACCAAGCGGCTTTATTAATGAATAATGAGCGGTGGTTTACACAGAATNCAAAGTCCTTCTTACCCCTAATAGGTTCACGAGAATGTTGACCGCGTTCAGGACTGTGAGAGAAGGTCTCAATAAATCCAGCTCGCAAATTATTAAACGATGNATCCTCACCTATGAGAACGAGAAAGTACCCAAATCCAGTNTGATAGAATTGTGCGAGGAGACCTCCACCCCGATTCCTGTAAGACAGCCCCGCAATCTTGTACTTCCGGAGGCCGATCGCCACCATCATAGCCGCTAAGACTGNTNGACGTCAGTACGGAGCTTTGATCGGGAATCCACAGCGGGCTCAACGCACNGGTAACGCTGAATAGCAGTTCCCCGTGCAGGAGAGTGGGGTAAAGAGTATTGCCTTTGATCACCATACAGCCAAGGCCAGGGACCGAGGAGAACGACGTAACTGTCGGCGCAATATTTAGATGGTAGTCCATCAGCATATCTGAACAGCGAGGGCCGAATGCTTCACCTTCGACAGAGAGAATCCATTTGATGACGAACACAGCTGCGANGNTGTTGATCATCTGCCAAANGCGTAACNCACGTCAGTCTGACCATCGCTCATCGCAAGGACTGTGTTGAAGGACTNTACCGCATAAACCGGCGCCAGAATGTGCAATACTCTGTCATCTTTGCCAGAGAATGCCAAGACCCTGAGGTAGATAATCGCTGCGGTCGTCANATTAGCTTCCCCTAGAACACAGTCTATAAGGTCTGNCAAAGCACTCGCCTTCACCGAGAGACGATAGAGNGATGTCGGAGACTATCAAGNCCACATGTAAGCCGGTCTCGCTCGNTCTCGAATACCGTCGCACCTGTNATGACATTGAACATCTTGCGGCAAGCCTTGGCAGAAAATATGGGAATGAATGTATCTTGGGAATGCGCGTGAGTCCGGACCGTCNTAGCAGTGATAATAGNATCGCGAAAAGACTGACAGAGCGACTCGACTAAAGCNAGAAGGATATTCCCGTACCGGACGGTCAGAAAAATCAGCTTCGGGGTGCTTAGTCTTGTGGGCCAGATCAGCTCAACCTGNCGCCGATCGCGTGAGCTCCTCTNTTAGAAATATCNTGGNCAANGATGCCAACCTCCGCGGAGAATGTGTGCGCGTAATCGGCGACCTATGGCTGACGCATNAGGCGCTCGTGTCTGGGCGCTAACGANGCCGGTATGACNAGCTTACTGCCATTGCAATACCAGAGATAGTCTACGCAACNGTTAGCGANGATCTTCGGGCAANCNGGNAGAGTAGGGCGTACAAAGTACTGGAAACCNNAGTATNAGGNTTNATGCCCACCNAAAGATGAAGTAAAGCGAAACTTACATTGCCAAGCTTGGAAAGCTCAAGCATCCGAATGGCAGAAGCGTCGGCATCAGCAAGGACGAGAGCCATTGNAAAGGCGGATGGGCCCGNCCAGGAGGGTAAGNCGNATANAACGAAGTGGGAAAGAANCCACTTTATAACGGTNTGGGGCATGCNTCGCTTGCNACCCGCGCAGCCAGTNTCGATCGAAAGGAGNTTGATNCCTATCTACTGAANTNGACGNNACATTGTCCTTGGAGGCGTCATTTGCTTTGGCACTGTTCGGCTTCCATTGCCGCGCAGCAAANCATNTAAGCNAAGANTTCCNTGCTNACTATGTCCCGATNCGTTCNACACATANCGGTCATAGCAACGCTGNGCATTCGGGGGTGTGTAGGGGTGTGCTGTTTCCTCNTGATAAANATCNCCCNTCCCTGATTTGCCATTNGTAGGAGGANAGATCATACCCGAANGNNCCCTTCCCGTAGTNCCNCACGCACTCATGCACTAAGCGACTCNATGAACATGTGAAGGACACTCAGTGGNAGGNCAAGCGCCAGGCTATTNCGGTCAAGTGAACTCAGGCGTNCCTGCGTTGCCAAGTATTGGTNACCGAAATGAGTCCAAGACTTCATTCGGTATCCATTTCNACAGTATCTGATCTTTACTCAATTCACTCGTCGTAGCGCCCATGCGCATGGGCGCTATATGAGTGGAGCTTCACCCGAGGNCACCCTTNCAGTCTACATTGGCTTGGCCAGTGAANNTAGTGCATAGAGATGCGAGGTATATAGCAATGTGTTTCCGCGACGTGTAGGTATGCATCATGGTATNCGAGATATAAATAATGCGAAAAGCAATGCGACGGAGCNTGGNCAAGTGGAGNTGAACGTATGCGACATGGAACATGGTGGCAAAGAAACACGATAAATACAACAGCGCTTTTCAACGGNAGCAAAGAACAAGAANTGAAAGAANGAACACANCGAGCCTCACTTCNCACCCCTACTCTTCAGACTCTTCCCATGCGTNAACCTCTTCTTCCCCGTGATACTCAACACGCCCGCATCGGACTCGTACGCCGCCTTTTCACTCTCAAACCCTGCAGCGTCATCAACTTGCGACTTCTCCCGGCGCTGAGGTTGGAACTTCATCGGAGCGGACGGACCCTGTGGAATGGAATCCACNCCTATAGAAGGAACGCTCGCAGTACGCTTCTTCGTCGGACGCCTGCCCTTCAGATCGTCGTANCTNGGNCTATGNCCCATCCCNGAGTGGNCAGCNGNGNCNNCTTCAGCNGGANGCATGTTANCNCTCGAGANCNANACNAACGGAGTGGCGCTNTGNCTTTGCTGNCTNGAGCTNGAGGGCGTAGGNTTCACGCTCTTCCCCGTGCTCCCACTGTCCGCNGTNCCTGGACGGTTGTCNGCTTCCANCGTGAGNNCNGCNGNNTTCTTCCCCTGNTTCTTCTTGCNCGCNAAGGCAAAGTCGAATATACCNCTNGGCTCNTGTTGATCTTGGCCNGATGGAGGGGGATANTTCCCGGANGTNGANCTCGTATTCGAATGCGTGTGNTAGAGGTTNGGNTTGGAATGCTTNTGNGGTACGAACTGGTTNGGCATGGGNCTCGCNCCAATNGGNCTNNCNGGTGCNACNAANCCTTGNGCGTGNGTGTTCGTNGTGATAGGAGGNACNCCCTCNGCCCTCCTCTTCGCCTTGAAGTTCTTTCCTGAANANCGCGACNTCTATCACTTCCCCNCTCCTCTGACTATCCCGATCCACATCATCCTTCATCTCCTTCTCTCGCTCCTTCTCCTTCTCGTCGCGATCGAAGTCGAACGCCCTGCTCATAGCTTCAAGCACTCCCCTCTTCTTCTCCTCCGAGCCTGCATTCGCCTCCGCAACCTTCTTCGCAGTCCTCTTCCTGCTCTTGCTCTTCCCCCTACTCTTCTTCCTCGTCTTCCCCCTCCCCCTCCCCTCCGTCGGCTCTCCATCTCTATTCCACAAACTAACATTTGAGCTGCTCCCTCTCCCACTCCCACTTCCCTGTCCCTCAACCCATCCCTCAGTGCTCGCTTGTGGAGGCGCACGATATGAATACCGATAACTCCTCAACAGCTCCCTCTTCACTCTCCTCCTCCTCGTCGCACCCACACTCATCATCGCACTATCATCCGAGCTGCTCACCGCTTCATGGTGGTCATCGTAGCTCGAACTCAAGCTCGAACGCCTACTCCTCGCCCTAAAGCTCTCCGCAGGACTCACACTCCTCCGTTTCGCAAACTCGATCTGCTCGACCGGACTGATCGCCACATCCCCACCGATCGCATCTCCGTGTCCATGGTGTCGATGACTGTGGTGCGAGCTAGACGCCGTCGGTCGTCGATACGGATACCTCCCTCTCCTCGGCGGTCCGAACTCGTCTTCGTCGTCAGAGAAGATACCCATCACGGCGGCCGCAACCCTCCTCCTCTCCGGGTCGCTCCCGCTCATCGGGCTAGTCTCTCCTCCAGACGCCGGTCGAGCGTAGACGATTGGACTCGGTGATCGTTCAGAGTAGTCATCGACATAGCCTTGGTCTTGGAAGTACCCGTCGTCTCCACCTTCGTCTTGTTCAAGGGAAGTCGGGTCCGTACTATGGTCGACGTACGACTCTGGCTCCTCGACGTAGCTCAACCCAGGCGAGTTGGGTCGATCTCGAGTGTCATCCTCCCACTCCCTATCATCCACGCTACTCTCATCAAACGCCCCTCCAAGCTCACTTGGGTGACCAGTTTGACTTCCGGCGACGCTCTCCTGATCAGCGACATCGGACGGTTCGGTTTCAGCCGCAAGGGTATGACTGCCCTCTAACCTCCTCCTTCCTCTAACCGGCGCTCTTCCACGACCCCTCTCCCGCTCATTGAACACGCTCCGTCCAACCACAATGGGACTCAAATCTCCTTCGTACTCCTCACTGCTCTCCTTCCCAGCCTTCACACCCAACGCAAGCTTAGCCGCGGGATGGACGTGCATAAGGCGATCAGAGTCATCCGACAACGGAGACGTAACTGGGGGAGTCGACGCCGATGAGGTCGCTGTATCGTAAATCCAATCAGCGCTCCGAAATCGCGGTATGAATGAGGGAGACGCACCAAAACCTTGTTTCGCCGTTACGAATACACTCGATCCAGGCCCCATAACCGGACTCGCAGGCGCCGGAATCGCCATCCCACTCCTCACATTAAACGCTCCATGCTGATACGCTCCCACCGCCGGACTCCTATGCCTCCTCTGCGGCAGATGCGGTACATGGTACGGCTGCTGCTGGTGATAATGCCTCACCCACGTACTCTGCGGCGGTTGTTGTCCACTCTGTCCTTGTCGGCTTATTCCTTCCG